>CABFWB010003556.1:0-12409 GCA_902151455.1 Timema bartmani | reverse complement strand
GGGGGGGGGGGGCGCATATTATAATTGTGCATAGGGGCACCAAAATTTTAAATTCACCAATGCCCACCTCACTACATCATATCTCTATCTTGAGCTAATTCAATCCAGCCCCACTCATTACACCCTATCTTGAGCTAGTTCAAACCAGTCCAACTCACTATACCCTATCCTTATCTTGAGCTAGTTCTATCCAGTCCCACTCATTACGCCCTATCCCTATCTTGAGCTAGTTCAATCAAGCCACCCTCATTACACCCTATCTCCATCTTGAGCTAGTTCTATAGAGTCCACAACATTACAACCTATCCCTATCTTGAGCGAGCTCTATCCAGTTCACCTTATTACACCCTATCCCTTTCTTGAGCTAGTTCTATACAGTTCACCTCATTACATTTTATCCATATCTTGAGCGAGCTATATCCAGTCCACCTTATTACACCATATCCCTATCTTTAGCGAGTTCAATCCAGTCCAACTTATTACACCCTATCCATATCCTGAGCTAATTATATCCAGTCCACCTCATTACACCCAATCACTATGGTGAGATAGCTATATCCAGTACACCTTCCTACACCATATTTCTTTCACGTCTATTCCAATGTTATCCTCCCATATGCGTCTAAGTCCTTTTAACTATCTTTTTCCATTTGGTTTACCAGTCAATACCCTGAACAAGGTTCTTGATTCTTCCATTCACGTTGCATTTCCTGTCCACCGTAATATACTAGACTTTATTATACCAACAATGTTTTATGAGTACAGTTTATGGGACTCATAATTATGTAATCTGCTCCAATCCTCAGAAGCCTCATTCCTGTTTGGACCAAATATCTTCCTAAGCATCTTGTTTTCAAACAGCCTAAATTTGTTTTCGCCATGTAAGGTTAGATACCATGTTTCACACCCAAAGATAACAACCGGTAAAATTATTATTTTTATATTCCAAGTTTTAAATTCCTAAACTTATCTAGGAGTCTTAGTTTTAGTTTTAGTTTAGTTTAGTCTATTCGTTAAAGAGACATGATAGGCCTACATACATTTTCATTGACAAATAATAATACAAATACCAACATTAAAGTTCTATAATGTAAGTTTGACCTATAACACACAAAGAAAAAATAGCAACTGAAAGATGCTGCGAAATTTTTTCAAAAAAAAAAACCGCTGCACTCAGGGATGAATAAAATTAAACTTTAATAAGAGTTATATTGTCATGGAGAGTTAATTGTAAGGTTGGGTGCCAATGACTTGGGCCCAAAGAAGCTCCACTACAATTGGTGGACTAGGAGTCTTCGACTTTTTTTTGTAATATGTATAGCATTAAATATATAAAATACTGATTTACTATTTTTTAAATCACATAAAATTATTTACAATGTCCTAATGCCACATTATCTTGTGTGTGTGTGTAAAATAGAAACACGAAGGTGTCTGTTTTTCTCCTATGTAATGAAGTGCAGGCCACAGCTATATAATTGGATCTAAATTTGTCTTCTCAATTTATATAGAGTTCACTGATTGCGGTCAAGGCAGTAAAATTTGGGGTAAACGCGCACTCCACCTTGGATCCAGAAAGTGACCTATACACAATTGCTGAACATACTTCTACGAAATAGTTTATTTCGAGCTGCCTTCTACACACAAATGTGTAAAAGGTGTAAAAGAGAAAGAAACTTTCGACTATTTTTCACTCTCCTACATATTATATTCAATAATACTTGGCATTTGGACTTGGTAAGCTATATACATATTTATATATATATATATAAAATATTTTTCGTCTCCGTATCTAACTACCCATTACTTTATCTTATTCGTTATGATATACCAGGACTTGTAATATTTATTTTTATTAACTATCTCAATAAAATGTTCTACTAGCATAAATAAGTTCAACATTGTTGACTTTAGGGACAAAATATAGTTTCGGCCAATTTATTTGACAGAAAGAAATAATTTAATTACTGAATTGGTTTATAAAAATGATATAGTTTTTAGACAAACTTGTGACATCTCATCTCATTCCGTTGTGCGTTTGTTAGTGAGTTAAGATTTCCACTCTCAGTGATGCGCCCAAGAGGGGGGAAGGTGCCAAATGGGGTATTTGTCTCCTCAATAACCGAACTAATTCTATTAACAATTTTAATGATATGAATTAGAACTAAAATATAGAACATAGAAGGTGTGCCAAATACATAGGCTGCATTTAAAATAAGCCTTACGACTTGATTTTCAAAAGGTATGCAACTAAATTAGGAAAAAGCAGCAAAAATAATAGCTTTGATCCATTGTATACAAGAATGTAGCCAGACACAATTTTAATAAATACTGCTTTAGTTTCTGTGTAAACAAAAACAAAATAAAAGTACAATAAAAGTAGGTTATAAATGCAGAACGTTTTAGTGATTTTGATTATAGCTACCATTATAAACTAAAAAAAAGTCAGTTACTTAACTAAGAATAGTTTAATAGATGCCCCTAAGCTATCACACAAATAAAATTCCAAATAGCTTCTAGAGGCATTTAATATTCGTATTCATAAGTTTTTAATTCTGGCAACGGCTTCTTTTTACCTCTCCCCTCCTCCTAAACTAAATTTCTGGGTGCGCCACTATCCACGCTTGACTGTTTGACTGCTGACATGGCCAAAATATTTATCGAATATGGTCATTGTCGTCAGGAAAGTAGGGGTTCAAATATCAGTTTTGTGGACTGGGTATACTTTTTTCACATCTTCAAGCTCATGTGTGCTCACTCTCTCTTAACGACCTTCCTTATCTTTATTTATACATGGTGATTAGCAACCCTCTTTTTAAATTAACTAAAGAAAAATATATATAATTAGTTCTCTCACTATATATAGTAGGCTTAGAGATAATAATATTGATTGTAATAAAAATAATAACATATTAAAAATTATTATAGATCGCTTATGCCTTTTCAATTTCCTCACAAGGTTGTTAAAGGGGTATATTCTTTTAATTCAAACTTGGGCGTTTGCGTTTTAGCTGAAACAAGATTTTTTAATGTGTTCTCGTTTCCAAGTATACTTTAGATACCAGTGTTGATACTAAAAATTAATTTAATTCAGTTAATTAATTATAAAACTAGTATTTCTTAATATATTTAATAATACATGTGATATTACGACATTTCAGTAAAAATCGCAGGGAAAATATATTTGGATTTAAATTTCCGAGCTAGCTCTCTCTACCCTTAAGGAACTCAAACGTTCATGACTACCATAACGTAAGCTCACCATTCAACCCTATCCAGAAAATCCTCCAGCCGTCCAACCCCTAACTTTACACCCAGTCGCCTTCAAATCTATTTTAAAATTATAATTCCATCTATGTCTCGGCCTACTAAGGAGCCTTGTATCTTCAATAAATAAGTTAGCAAATGCATATAAAATAGTAAATAAGTTAGAGAGAAAAGCATGGATGGAAAAATGAGCAAAGGTGGTCCAGTTGGAGAGGAATTGGAGCAAGAAACTACTGTAGAGTCAAGTGAGGCAAAGGAGGAGGTAAACATAAAGGAGGTCAAAATGGCGGATGAGGGTAGTAGGATAATGGAGAGTGAAGAGGAGATAACAACTATGTGTAGAACACGTAGAGAGATTGTTGAATCTGACTGGGGCGGGAGATTCAGAAGAAGAAGAGGAGGAAGCGTACTGGATGCTAGAGGAGAGATTAGCAGACATGGATTGTAAGGAGGTAGAAGATGTTTTTTAAAGAATGAGGAAAGGAAAGACACAAGGATTTTATTAACTCACAGTGGAAAAAATAACAAGAGCAGCTAAACTGGGAATACAGTGGTGGTATAAAGTATCAACGGAAGTGTGGAGGAACAAAGTGCCAGAGGATTATGTAAACGGTATTATAGTGCTAAGGGGCTAGGAAGAGGGGTTAAATTATAGGGTCATAATACTGATATGTCAATGTTAAAAAAATGTATGAAAAGATACTGGAAAGGAGAACCAAGAAAATAATAAAGGGACGCCGAAAGAAGAGTAAAATGGACGAACGATTTTATTTCTCCAATTAGTTAATTGATTGAGAAGTTGTATTAATGGAATTAACCTGATAATGTCGTTCATGGATGTTGGACAAACAGATAGTAGTGTGGATAGAAATAAATTCTGGAAAGGCGTAAAAAAAAGCTAAACAGTTGGATCGAATGGATTATGAACATAGTGTAAAATAGCTTGGAAGTAGGATTGTGGCAAAGGGTGGGAACATATAATATTTAATTCGAGGATTTCAGCAGGCGGAGGCTCTTTACAGGTGCGTAAGAGGCATAAAATGTAAATGAGATGTGCCCCTGAAGTTTAAGGAAGTGTTGTACATATGGCTAAGTACACAATAGAAACATGGACATTGGATATGAGAGATTCCAGGAATGTGGTTTTAAGGAGTATGCTAGCTCTCACCAGGAGAAACAGTGAATCAAGATGCTTGGGCAAGGGTTGGGGTACCGAGGTTACATGAGTTAATTGAATAATAGAGGAAGCTAATTTGTGACGGTTAACCCTGGTGGTCTTGACTCAGGACCCAATATACGTGGGTTCAAACCCAGCCAAGGACAACAGATTGTTCTTGTGTGATAAAAATCCGTAATTTAACTTCCCTCAAATAGGAAGTAAGTCCGTTTGTCTCATCTCAATTGCGGCATATAAAATAACCCTAGAAAGTATATGAAAATACCTTTCCGGCAAAATGTGTTAGCTCTTTTGCGCTTGCTCTTAGAAACCCAGTGTGGAAGGCAACGAGGAACCATCACACTTCCTGAACTTCCCCAGTACAAGGGCTTTCTACCAGGCAGTGCATTTAGTAATAATCAGCCAAAGGGCTTAGCGCATGCCCATTGCCCAGCTCCGGATGGAAGAACCTCAAACCAATTTTGAGTTGAAGTATGTAGGATACATAATACAAGGATACCAAGAAACAGATGTGAAGATCAAGTATGTGAGTTAGAAGAAAATAATTAACATGAGTAAAGGATTATTAATAATGAAAGGACAGAGGGATCTGGAGGCATTTTACGAAACTGGCTCTGACACAAGCTAGAAGCAGTACGTCCATAATATTTAAAATTATTATTATTGTTATTATTATTATCATCATCATCATTACTAACATTATTATTATTATTGTTACTATTATTATTATTATTATTATTATTATTATTATTATTATTGTTATTATTTCCAATGGAAGTTTAAGAAGGTAGGCCTACCTAACTACCACATCCCTTGCGCCGTCAAAACACGAGTATAAACAGAGAGAATAAAGTAGTATTGCTTTTTTTTCTTAAAAAACGTATCCTTATTTCAGTTTCCTTGTTATAAAGTTCACGTTTACTATAAATAGATTTATTGTGGATTCTTCGCCAAAATTTGCCGTACCAGGTACAAATTTACGCCTTTGACAGATTTCTCTCTAGTATAGGGTCTATTGTAGATAGGTTTAACTGTATTATGGAAGTGTTTTATTAATAAAATTATATTAGGTTCTTTTTATTATTAAAGTTATATTAGGTTCCTTAATTTACATTATTCAGACAATAAAATTTTAACCAAAGATAACTAGATAGTTTAGCTTAGTTCAAACAAGTTGTCGGTAGAGCTCAGGCTATCCGATTGTTTTCGCGAATATCACTATATTATCTATGATTTAGTTTGCTTATGTTTGCCGACATTTTCTTGCTTTCAAATATGATGATTTATAATTTCCTACGTGTTTACGTGTTGTTAGTTAATATTCAAAGTTTAATTTGGTGCTGATTTTGTTACCATCATATTAAATATATATATATATATTTTTTTTACATTTTGAAGACTTCTTTTGAAAACATATACTGTGATAGAACTTTGATGTTATGCAAATTATAGCTCCTCTGCTAGATAACCCAACAGTCCTGTTTCTTAGTCAAATTATCAAATATATAATAATAATAATACTTTATTTTACTGGCAAGATGAATTTGTTTATATCAAAACATTTTTGACATGTCAAATTCTATTGTGCCAAATGTCGAAGAAAAGGCATGGTTTGCAATACCGAAAAATCAACATTTAAACAGTATTTATTGGTAAGTAACCACTAACTTTGTACCTAGTCCAAAATATGCGTAGAACATACATATAATTACTAAATTAGTATCTGGACACTACTCGAATACTAGGTATCTTAAAAATGGCTAACAATGATCAACTATTTATTGTAAGTCCTCTTTCATTTCAAATATAAAACTACAGGTCATGAAGTGATGTTTCACCATGAAGTATCACCAAAACAAATAGAAAAGGTAACTTAGGGGACACCTCAAAGTAAAGCTATTAAGAGGTGGGCAAATCACTGGTGTAGCCCCTATAGGCTTACTCATTTAACTCAATAACTATGAGTAACTTAACACACTACTTTTGAACACACTATTTCATATGATTTGTGTAAACTCGAGTCTTAATATTAAATGATTTTTCTTGCACCAGGGCTATAGGGCCTACCTAAATATATGATGGACCTACTAATTGTGCTAATTTGTTGGTAATGAGGCTATGTCACGGACAAATTATATACCCAGACACTCAACCTCCAGGTTAAAATGGTTGTGCTCCTTTTGGCAGCTTGAGTCCTTCAACACTAGGATCACTACGGTTAGTCTTATCATCACCCAGCAGTGACATTAGTGAAGCCCAGTGTTGAAGGACTCAAGCTGGCAAAAGGAGCGCAGCGAAACCCCCGTAAGGTTGAGAGTCTGTTTCTTGTATGTGGGCTAGGTTGAATATAGAGGACGTGAGCCTGCATTTGCATGGAGGGAGGGAGTGAAACTATTTTAGGAAAACCACTCTCAATACCTACACTCGACCAAGATTTGAACCCCAATCTCCCAGTCATTGGCAGTCTAGTCTACGGCGAGAGTGATGTCATAGACCATGTAAAGTCTGTTCATGATAGGTTTTTACCTGGATGACAGTTCAAAAATCATACATTCAGGTTTTGGGTTGCCAACATTTGTAAAAGATAAGCTAAATGTTAAGTTTTTTAATTACATGTTATATTTTACATTGAAAATAATGTAAACTTAAGTTTTCTCACACTATTTCATTACTTTTAATAATTTCTTCTTACACAATGAATTGAAAATAATGTAAACTTAAGTTTTCTCATACTATTTCATTACTTTTAATAATTTATTCTTACAAAATCTGAAACAATATTTTAAACATAATTAAAAGTAGGCCTACTTAGGCTATTCTTCGTTTTAGAATGTTATCTATGTTGTGTAAAATCAAATAAATACATAGTGTATACTATTTTTAAATTAAAAGTTAGTGTTTGAACATGCTCTAGATTATCGTAGCCTGTATCATAGTTAAATTTAACTTAGATATTTTATTGATTCTGAATTTTAGGAACATTTATCAACATGTATTTGGCAAACACATTTACCATCCTTTTAGAATAGCTACCTAAACATCTATGTATATGGCGGTCTCATTAAAATTATTTCAGATAAAATGTTGTACCATGTTGGTAGTACCAGTAGTGAGATATTTATTACCTTATAGACCTAGGCCCTAATCATTACACTTTGTTTAGTTTTGCTTTTTGAAAATGGGTACCTATTATCATATGTTACCTTTCTTCCGTTTTTGTGGTAATTTGTCATGGTTCCAAATAGAACATAGCAGTTTAGCCTATGAATTTCTACTACTGACATTTCACCAGCTCCCTTTAACAATTATTTTGGAATTTAATTCTTTACAGCTTCTTAATAGCCTAGTTTAACTTTGACTTAATTAATTCTTGGTTCTAGGACTAGTGATTAAGCAGAATGGATTTTGAAAACTTTACGCAATTTGGATTCTTCATGAAAATTCAAAATATGCCGGAGTGGTCGTTCCATATGAGGATAATAATATATGGTGTTGATAGATGGGTTTTAGTTATTTAAACATTTTAAAATGTTTTGACCTAGTCTAGGCCTACATAAACTTTTTATCTAATTTTAGATCTTTTGAGGTCTTACATATTAGTTCATTTGATAGCCAATCTTTTTAAGTAGGCCTAATATTAAATTCTTGGGTTTGATACCTATTATGGTTGAAAAATGTACAAATTAATGGGATTGGGGCTGGAGGTCTGGTTATTTCGTTTTGTTTTTTAGTTATATTAATTTCTAAGTTGTTTGCAGCTATATAGACCTAGAGGGTGTATATATTTATTTGGGAAGTAACTGGAGTGTGGATAGAAGACTTTGAAACAACACAAAAAGTCCATATGAACATATATCTTACTTTTGATTATTCCTGAGCTACTGACCCATGTCACTGTGTCTGCTGTTGATAGTTGGTACACCCCTGTTCGTGTACAGAGTCTAGTAGCTACGAACATAGAGTGTGTGTTGGTAAGCCCAATTCACTGTTGACATCCTATGCATGTCGGACGCCAAGCATTACAGATACTACTAGCCAAAGCCAGTCCAGTGTGTCTCTTCACAAGGCATTGTGATCATGGAGGCTTATTCCAATCGTGAAAGTGAAGAAATGCATCTAATATACAGACTTTCCGGGTGTAATGCAGTGACAGTGAGACCTCTGTATGCGGAATGCTTTCCGAAATGTTATCTGACAAATAGGAAGAAATTTCAGAGAGTAGACGAGCGGCTGAGAGATAATGGTTCATTCACTAAATGAAGTAGGCACACTGGTCGACCAACCCGAACACGAACCATGGCTGCTGATTAGAAGCCTGGTGACAGCACCTGGCAAAAAGTGGCAGCAGAAAGTGTGAGATATTGAAGGGCTTAGGGAATTTTACGGGAACAACTGCTTCATCCATATCACATTCAGAAAATACAAACTCTTGTTGGCGCTGACTTCCACCATGAGTGGATTTTTCTATATTGTTTCTACACATGTGTGGTCACAATCACCACTTAGTAGAATAATTGTGGTTTATGGATGAGGTGAGATTCACGAGGGATGATGTGTTAAATTTCCACAACACCTATTACTGGGCTGCTGAGAACCCACACACCACTGTGCATTTACGCTCCAGCAAAAATTCAGTATTAACTTTTGGGCAGGAATAATCAGCGCTTGACAGGCCATTCTTACTGTAACTTTTTGCAACAACAGTTAAATGTGCTTTTTGAAGATGTCTTGTTGAATCTTATACATCATATGTGCTTCATCCATGATGGGACGCTACCACAATTCATTAGAGTGGCCAGAGCTTATCTGGATGAGCAGTTTCCACAAAAGTGGATAGGTCATGCAGCACCAATTGCCTTGCCTGCATGCTCCCTTGATCTCAATCCATTGAACTCTTACCTGTAAGGACATCTCAAGGCTATCATTTACGGAGCACCCACTACAGACATTTGCAATGCTTTACTACCATGGGGAACAAGGTTCCCAGCAGGTTCGGGGCACACCTCGGCTGTTTGAACATGTCAGACAAACAATGATGTAGAGTGTACAGGCACAAGGTGGATATTTCAAGCACCTCTTGTAAGTGATGTATCTCTGCTGGTACACAGGTAGAGGGCTGCAGCTACACAGACAAAAGTGCATCAAGTAGGGCTCTTAACAATTACAGGAGAACCTTGGAAGGCCTTATCTCGAGAACCATGAACATATAAAACATATGTTCATACAAACTTTTTGTATTTTATTGAAGTCTAAGCTACTATCCACACCCCACTTACTTCGCGCATAAATTTATACATCCTGTATTGCCTTATTAGAAAAATATCTCTAAAGCCTAAGTTAATGTAAAAAATAATATTTGATTAACTTATTTTTTCTTTCATATATTCATTTATTTTGTTACATAATTTATTTGTGATATGAGGGGATTTGGCTAATTACTCCCATGGAACAAAATGGGGTAATGATAAAATATATTTAGTGAGCTAGTCTAGTCTCTGACCATATAAAATTAACAACGGCTGACCAAAAGTCAGGCTTAAATTGGTTTGACACTCACTTTGTGTAAATGTCCAATAAAAATCAAACCCATTAACCAACAGGGTTTCTAGAAACACTATTTTTTTAAGTTTATTTTATCCACATGGTCCAAGATGTTAAACTAATTTCTTTCATGACTATAGATTAGCATTTGGGTTTATCATATTCTTTAAATTGAAAAATGACACCTGGACACAGGAATCAAACCTAGGACCTTTGGCTTAGTACAACAATGCTCTTACCACAGAGCTATCCAGGAGTCATCCCACTCCCAGGGTCATTCTTAACTCATATTTTAAGGCAAAGTCTGTGATGGATGTGTGGAAATCGTCAGCTACATATGAGTGATCAATTAAGATCAAAAGCTATCAGATAAAGCAGCCACCTTAAACTCAGGAGGGCTTAGTGTTTCCAATAGTACATGACATTTGTATGAAAGTACACATCATGATGGATTGAATAGCCAACCTATTAAAGTTGTTTTGTAAGGTTATAGCTGCATATAATTATCATATTTTTTAAATTTAAAAATGACACCTGGACACTGGAATTGAACCCGGGACCTTTGGCTTAGTATGTCAATGCTCTTACCATTGAGCTATCCAGGTGCCCAGGGTCATCTTCACTTTACTTAATTTATCACTTTCACTTGTAGGTGTATACATATATATGTGTGTGTATAACTTGTTATAGAAATTGTAAATATTTTGTAGCTAAGTTTTAAATTATATTTTTACAGTGGAACATAGGTTGTCGAACATAACTTGTTCCTAAAGGCTGTTCAGAAACCAATTTCTCTGAAAACTGAAACAATTTTTCCATAAGAATTAATGTAAAGTATACTAATCCATTTCCGAACCCCAGATGATTGTTTATTTAAACCTTAAAACAGTACTTCATGCATAAAATCATATAAAAAATCTTACACCAAAAGAATAAACACAATATATCTAAATAGATAAAATAAAGATGAAAATTTAACTTCACTATACTTGTACAATGGAGAGTTGATGGTGTAATAACTTGTATAAAAAACCCAAGAAAATACTAAGCCAATTTAGAAAAGTCATTGCACTGAGTGAAGACTATGGCGTAACTTATGCTCTCTCGCCATACATCTCATCCCGCAAAGCATGTGGTTGCCGGTTTTCCTGTTCAGTAAATGAGATTCTCTTCGAAAACAGGTGCTTTTTTTTTCTCCGAAAAATACATCCAGGAGCCGATTTGTTCAAGATGCGAGTCGTTCAACAACCAAGGTTTCACTGTACTTTTATACACATTTTTGATTAAGTGATTACTAATTTGGTTTCAGCATCTTCAGCAATGGACATTCCAAAGAATGTGGAGGTGCAGTCAAGTAAAGATTGCGATCAAACTGATCTTCCAATGCGAAAATACTCAAGAGTAAGTCATGGTTTTATTTTTGCTGGAAATTATTTGGCTACTGGGTTATCTTGGAGAACTGTTTTCTTAATTAACACAGACTCATGCTTTACAAGCATAATTTCATGTAATAGGGTTTCTTACTTGCATTCATTTGATAATATTATGGTTTTTTATTTAATATTCACTATGCACACACAGATTACAAGACAAATTAACACTTGATTTTTAGCACAAGATTAAAAAACAAGGGCTATCAGCTATCTATGTATAAATATAAATATATTTAACACTCAACATTAAATGAACATCTCTATGTTAAGATTTTGTCCTTCTGTGCTGCTTAGGTCTAGTCTTAGTTATTATTCTAACAAGGTTATTGATTTGTCATGTTTTCTGTGCAATACCTAGATCATGACTGTTCTAGGGTAGTCTCCAGAACTAATGGAGTCACTGCACAATACCACAGCTTGACTATACTAGTAACTCAAGCCGTGTTATGTATAAGCATCCAGATGAGATAAGTTATATCTTAAAGCATTTATAATTGTTCAATACCTTTTAGTACTCAAACCAAAAGAAGACATTGTATTAGCTTATCCTTACTAATCAATTTTATGTCATATTTCTTGCTTTCATTTAACTATAGCTAATCTCTGAACTTTTTGATTAAGTCATTCATATGTTTATATCAGGTACAGTATTATCAAAATTCTACTTTCTCAGGTTCTGTTCTTTGAATATTAGTCTCGTACACACAACACACATTTGTATTTAATTTCGCGGTTCAGCTTTTCTTAAATACTATATGATTTGGTTCTGAGTAGGGATTCTAATAAAAAGAAGTAGGCCTACACTTGACAAAAGCATGTTGAATCAAAAGTTTCACTTGGTAAAAACCAAGTAAATAAACAGTTTCCTCGCTAAATTTTATAAAAACAGTTACACTGAAAAAACTCACTGTTGTAATGTATACTTTTGTAAACCCTTAGATTATGGTTATTCTCCCTCTCTCAACTAATATATATGCTTCACATATTTATT
>CABFWB010003555.1:51441-68635 GCA_902151455.1 Timema bartmani | reverse complement strand
CATCCAGAGCCATGCAAGTGTGGACAGCCTATAGACAGACATCCAGAGTCATGCAAGTGTGGACAGCCTATAGACAGTCATCCAGAGCCATGCAAGTGTGGACAGCCTATAGACATTCATCCAGAGCCATGCAAGTGCGTACAGCCTATAGACAGTCATCCAGAGCCATGCAAATGTGGACAGCCTATAGACAGTCATCCAGAGCCATGCAAGTGTGGACAACCTATAGACAGTCATCCAGAGCCATGCAAGTGTGGACAGCCTATAGACAGTCATCCAGAGCCATGCAAGTATGGACAGCCTATAGACAGTCATCCAGAGCCATGCAAGTGTGGACAGCCTATAGACAGACATCCAGAGTCATGCAAGTGTGGACAGCCTATAGACAGTCATCCAGAGCCATGCAAGTGTGGACAACCTATAGACAGCCCCACAACGCCATGCAAGTGTGCACAGCCTATAGACAGTCATCCAGAGCCATGCAAGTGTGGACAGCCTATAGACAACCCCACAATGCCATGCAAGTGCGTACAGCCTATAGATGACAAGCTGTCAGTAGGTCACAGGTGGAGACCAGTTGATATAACGCTGATATCACCCATGTGAGTAGCAAACAGTTTTAAATCATCTCAATATGAGTGGCCATGAACAAGTTGTATGTTTGTATTATTGTTGCTCCAAGCAATGAATAGCTCTAAGTTATCAGATCCTTGAACCTCCTGATTATTCCAATTTTTATAGGAGGAACTTTATGAGATAGTTAGAAAAGTTTGGATCTACTTTCACGTATTAACACATCAAGTGCAGCGGCAGCTGTCACTTGTGATAGATATTATGAATCATTATCATCTGTTTCCAGCTTGTGGCCGGGTCAGTTTAGTAAAATACCTCCATCTTCCACCACTTTTCATACTTTAATTACTTTCATTCTTCTCCGCTCATTTGAACACTAGTACAGATAAAATAACACAAACAATATTGTAAAATGTTATCATTGTTGACTGTAATTAAAAATGGTTGTAATATTTTCTAAAAAGCTCTTTCTACAAAAATTGGACCCTACAGTGTACTAGTAACAAACCCTGTTCTGCCCGAGAACGCCCCAATATAAGTCTAAGCTAACCAACAACTAAACTCATATCATTACTACTGCTCTCACATCTAAAACAATATTTAGCCGAGTGCGAGACAACGCTCGCAAGTCGGCGGACGGGCCAGTTACCTCCGAACGGCACACCTGTTCAGCAGAAAGCAGCACACTCTCAACCATGCTACCTAACATCGGACGGATTGTACGTCGGACCCAGGTAGACTGGGGCATGGTCGATCATACCGGCGCTCCGACGTTCACCAACGAGCCGGAGACGTTCTTTCCCCTTGTCGAAAGTGCGCCTGTGCGCTTTGCGCACCACCACAATCGTATATACAAACTGCCACATTACATGTAGCCACTGGATTGAAACTATGTAGATGATAAGTTGTTTTTATATTATTTTACAAATACATTAATTATTTTCATTTTCCCTTATTTGAGGTATTTTACGTGCACATTCTGAACCAAATGATATTATCAGCACACAACTTACACAACTAACTTAAATCTAGATCAGACACAACATCCAGCCCCCCGGCCATTAATTCATCACTGTGAAAGGAGAAACCCACTTTCACTAATGATACATTTTTCGGCCATGCCGGGAATCGAACCAGGGACCCTTAGCTCAGTAGACAGACACACTACCAACTGGGTTAAAGTGTCGGACTATATTAATTCTAAAACTATTTTACTGAGAAAGGCGCTCCTATAGAAACATATTGTGATGACAAGTGGTCTGTGGTCGTAAGATACTCGGCGGTTAGTATTGAAATCACAGTCAGGTGTGCCGAGGGTGGTTTTTCCACTCTCCTTCCACTAAATGCGGGCACAGTTTCTTTAAATTCAAATTTCCTCTTCCCTATTACATTAGTGCAATTAGTAGGCCACATATGTGTACAAGCCAAACGGGTAGTAAGACGATGCGACCAAAAAATATTTACCCCATCCCTTTGGCGGGGAGAAGTTTGTCATAAATCAAAATATCCACATGATAAAATCCACAAGCTAGTGGTTCCCGACCTGGGAGGTGTGAAGCACTTTCAGGGGGTGGGTTGGGAGGTATGAAGCACTTTCAGGGGGTGGGTTGGGAGGTATGAAGCACTTTCAGGGGGTGGGTTGGGAGGTATGAAGCACTTTCAGGGGGTGGATTGGGAGGTGTGAAGCACTTTCATGAGGGTGTGTAGTAATTTCAGGAGGGTGTGAAGTAATTTCAGGAGGGTGTGAAGTAATTTCAGGAGGGTGGATTGGGAGGTGTGAAGCACTTTCAGGGGGTGGATTGGGAGGTGTGAAGCACTTTCAGGGGGTGGATTGGGAGGTGTGAAGCACTTTCAGGGGGTGGATTGGGAGGTGTGAAGCACTTTCAGGGGGTGGATTGGGAGGTGTGAAGCACTTTCAGGGGGTGGATTGGGAGGTGTGAAGCACTTTCAGGGGGTGGGTTGGGAGGTGTGAAGCACTTTCAGGGGGTGGGTTGGGAGGTATGAAGCACTTTCAGGGGGTGGATTGGGAGGTGTGAAGCACTTTCATGAGGGTGTGTAGTAATTTCAGGAGGGTGTGAAGTAATTTCAGGAGGGTGTGAAGTAATTTCAGGAGGGTGGATTGGGAGGTGTGAAGCACTTTCAGGGGGTGGGTTGGGAGGTGTGAAGCACTTTCAGGGGGTGGATTGGGAGGTGTGAAGCACTTTCAGGGGGTGGATTGGGAGGTGTGAAGCACTTTCATGAGGGTTTGAAGCAATTAGGGAAATAACCTTTATTTCAATCTCTTTTCTAAAGTAATTAAATATTTTTTCCTTGTGGTATTGGCGACACTGCCTACCAGTTATATTAATCTATTAGTGACCAGCCAAATGTAAGACATGCGTGCGCATACACGTGTTTATTTTCAAGCCCGCGGGCCTCGGATTCTTCCCTCTCAGCTACCATCGAGGCCAAGTGTAACAGCCTCGAATCTGAACTCTGACTCTCATAAAAACTAAACAGTGTTCGTCAACTCAAAGTGAGAAGCACTTTGCGATGAACTCTGCTCAAACATCAAACCCAATATTCAAACACTAATAAAAACAAAGTAAGCCATTCTGTTCATTAAATTTAGGTTTTTATTAATTTAATGCATTATAACGGCAGCTGCCGAGAGCAACAAAAGTAATATTAGTTATAATATAAAAATATTTACATTGAGCGATGGCGAATACAAGATCTCTTTCGGCCAGAAGTTGTTCGTGGAGATTCGGGGGCCCCAGCAGACACGAAAACAAGGTGCACAGCCCCCGACGCTCCACGCTCGTCCTTGTGTTGGACTGGAACATGCAACATAACAGAAGTCGGCAGATGTTTACATGCGCCATCCTTGCTAGGGTGAACGCTGGCGTGGTTCGAAGTGACATCGGCTGAGACCCACTTCACTGGTTGAATGCTCCAAGGACTCACTTTCCCATTAGACTAGACCACCGACGACGGGGAGATAAGAATTCTGATCCTCCTTGTGTGTAATTAGGGTGATTTTCTCCAAATTGTTTTCAACATTCCCTACATGCAAGTGCTGGTACACTTCTTCTAATATAGATATTCCTCATCCCTAGAATATTAGTGCTTGCTTATAACTCCAATGGGTATTAAGGTATGACCCACCTCGGTGGCGTAGTTGACTAACACGCCAATCGTGTTGAGATAGACCACCGAGGACGGGGAGATCGAGGTTCGAATCTCGGTCGGGTGAACTGGGGGGTGGTTTTTCCTATATGGTTTCCCACTCTCCCTCGACGCAAATGCGGGTTCACTTCCTCTAAATTCAACCTTCCCAATTTCCTAATCCATTAGTGTAATTAGTACTTAAGCGTATAACCCGAACGGGTAGTAAGACGCGGTGCTAAATAAAAAAATATTAAGGTATTATTTTTAGAAAAAAAGCCTGCCTGGGCCATATGAGAGGTCCAATAGGTGTTAAAACTCTAACCATCCATTACTGGCTTAGTCCAACACTCAGATCAGACAGACCCAGACAGACTCAGACAGACCCAGACACTTTTGATGGGTTTCACTGTAAGATACTAAATATGGGGTTATAATAAACGAGTAAAACAAAAAAGTTAAAATGTCATCTGAGTAGCCAAAATTAGAACTCTTGCACCCACTCATGTGTCAAACTATACTGGATATCATCTCTGAGGGAATTGCATGGCTACTATTGAGAAATAGCATTGTCATTCTCTTGTTTTTGTGTGGTCAGTATTCCTTCGAATATAAAACAAATCTTGCAACGCTGGTTCATAGATGTTGCTAGGTAGCTCCTTCTTACCCCGGCACACCACCTTCAGCCATAACTGAGAGCGAGGAGATTTGACAACAGTTAAGAGAGAGAACGAGCAAAGATAAAGCCGCTCTCCATATGACCCTGCAGTTCCTTCAGAGGCGATATTGGGTATAGTCGATATTAGAAAACAATTACCATCTCCTGAGAGAGGTCCAAGCCTTGGAAATACATGAGCGTCTGGTGGACGCTTATGTGGGGCGTCGACCTGCGCGGGTCCACACTTTCCTTGAATGTCGGTTCCACCGTTGCCACGGAATCCCATTCTTGGCGGGCCGAAGCCAGCCTGCGGGCAAGACAATGTTGTCATGGAAACGTTGTGAAGATTCTCAAGTGAATCTATAGCTAATGATCCGGAAGATTATAGTATTAAAAGGAAATAAAAAAATGGAATATTTAAAACAATAAATAATAAATATAAATTAAAAGTTCAAACTCACTTGGCCGATTATTTTACCAACTTTACACAATCAACAGAGAAACAAACCACTCCGATGGCCACATGGTCTAAGGCGTCACTCTCGCAAGAGATTAGACTGCCGATGAAGGAAAGATTGGGGTTTGAACCCTAGTCAGGTATATTGAGGGTGGTTTTTCATAGATGGTTTTTCACTCTCTCTCTATGCAACTGCAGGTACATTTTTTTTTAAATTCAACCTTCCTCATCGCTCAACACATTAACTTAACATCCATCGCATTTTTTTAGCCCTGTGTCTTGTTCGGGTTGTACACCTGTGTTCTGATTACACTAATGTGTTAGGGATAGGAAGGTTGAAGTGAGGAAGTGCACCATCAATTGCATGGAGGGAGAACAGAAAACCACCCTCAGTTCATCCAACTGGGATCAAACCATGATCTCCCCAGAAACTAAAAATGTTGGATTGTAATTTGACTAACTTAAACTTAAATGTATAATTAAATGTTAATGTTCTGGAATGTATTGTGTTATCTTCCTTAGAAGGCTATGCGTGTACACTTTTATTTCTTAGTAATTATTTTTAGTTTCGGAACAACAGGTCTAAACAGGCAAACCTTCTCAAACTGCCATAGCCAGCACCTGTCATAGCGTTCATAATAATTAATTAGTTAAATGATCTGTCAAATGTTTACACACGCTTGGCATGGTTGGGACCATTACCGCTCCGATGACGGTCCTGACGAGCCCTTTCTTGTACCCTCGTTTGTCCCGTCTACAGACTCTGTATCCGTAAGGTGCGTAATATATCGTCTCCACACTAACAGATTTCTCTGTCTACAGAGTCCATATCCTTAAGTGCTTAGTCCTTGCCCCTCCGTAGAATTGACTCCACTTTTGATTTTTTTTTTTAAAGGACTAGTCGATACAGAATGTTTAGGACTACCAATCAGTTCAGCAGAGTAAATGTGTGCGCGGACATCAAAATAAAAGTACCAATGCCAATGGCAACAAGTTTTATAAAGAGCGATATTACAAGAAATTAAAAAACCCAAGGAAGGGTGGCATCTCAGAAACAGTTTTCTGATGAATTCTATCAAGGTCTCATAAAAAGTGCCGTCGCATTAGTAGGTTAAACATTAGTACCGGTAGCCTCTGCTTCACGGATCACTTCTGCTTGCGTTTTGATCCGTACAATTTTCTTTGGAAGACTTTAATTTGACAGTCTTATTGGTTGGCATGCTCAATTGATTAAGGATAAGGACTGTGTGGACGCGATTTCCATTTCTAAGTACTTAAGGACTATAAGGATGTGGATCTTAAGGACTCTCTAGACGGGGCTATACTCACAAAACCTACATGTGTAGTCCCAATTGGATGCAAAGCAAACTCCTCTAGTAGAAGTGGTTGGGCAACTTAATAAAGTTACACTATATTTTAAAATTAATATCCTCATAGCCGGAGGTGTATGCCCTAATATTGTAGCAAAGGGCTTTGTATAGTACCAGATATTACCTGATATCATCTGTGTCTACATTTTTTCTGTTGCGGCTCGGTGCACTTTCCCTTGAATATTTTTTCCTGTGAACTGACGTTTCATAGAAAATATTATGCTCTTGATTGAGGGGCATAGTTGTAATATTTATGACAATAATCACTGTGCGAGAATTACATTTTTAAGCCTTGTAAGAATTGTTACACATTCGAGTGAGGTTAAATTAGAATACTATTCAAACAACATTTTTTTATGATTCACATAATTTTTTTTTTTTAATATATACTTAAAAATATAACGCTTTATTGGTACAAAAACCCTTCGAGAATAGTAAACGAAAGCTCGAGATATCGAACGACCATATTCAGAATTGCAAGGTACGTTTTGAAAATTTGGAGTGTCATGTTCTGACTTACTTCGCTCACTCAGTCAACCTGCGATGGTAGGTTATTAATTTTGAAGGAGGAAATAAATGTTTGAATTTAAAAAAAACTTTCATTTCCTAATATTAATCCAGTTAATCGAATCAGTGTACCAAAATTAATATAGTAAAACAAAATTTAAACATGTGTGAAGAAGTAATAAATAACATTAATTAGCTTTGTATTTCAAATTTCTACCGGTACCAACGTAGTATGTATCAACGTATGGTGCCTATACATGTTAAGTTTATTTATAACATAATTATTTACCAATGAAAAGGCTATGCCCCTCTTTAAAATTTCCACCATCTAAATAATGTTTACTATTAGCACCTGAAATATTACGTCCCCGTTTTCAGACCCGTAATCAGTTACCTTCAGTTTGTTCTCGGCTAGTTTCAAGTTGAAAGCAGGATAGCTATGGAGAAAAGAGCATATGGAAGGGTAAGGGGATACTGACAGCGGAAATAATCCTTATTGAATTAAAAAAGAGTTTTGTGTGAAGTGTGTTGACATATGGATCTGAGACGTGGACAAATTAGAAAGAGAGAACAAAGGTATTTGGAGGGTTTTGAAATGTGGTAGTGGAGAAGATAAAATAGATGGACAAGGTGAGGAATGAGGAAGTGTTGAAGAGTGTAAGAGAGGAAAGGAGCTTGACAAGGATGATAACGAAGAGAAAAAGTCTTGGTTGGGCCACACACTACGTAGGGATTGTTTAATGAAGAGGATCGTGAAGGAGAAGATAGAGGGAAAATAGGAAGAAGGTTTGGAATGATAATTGATATCAGGAAAGGAAGAAGCTACAAAAGTATGAAAGAAGACGCCCAGGACCAGTTGCTACCTGTTTCAGGACAGATTAACAGGAGAAGAAGTTTCACTTGCGGTAGGCTCAATCTCTCATTAGGCACATAAGGAGGGTGAGACAAAATACTAATTTTCAATCTTTATAAAAAAAAAAGGGGGGGTTTGTTTATTTTGTTTATTTAGCCTTAAATAGATACATCAGTGAATGTTAAATAATATATTAAGCTAATTTTATAGAAATAGCTATGTTTATTTTTAAGTTGCACAATGGCAGCTCCACTTGGCAGAAAGAGGGCGATGTTTATGGGTAAACCAATGGGTTAAAAAAAAGGGGGGGGGGTAAGTGTCAATAAGAGCCTTTGCTTCAATTTAAGAGTGAGATGACCTATAGAATGGACCATAATTAAGGAAGATATGGACCTGATAGAGATAGTACGTAATGAGGTGGACTGGATAGAACTAACTTAAGGCTGTGTACTTTTGTAAGTGTTGCAATGACTTTCGAGTTCCTAGTTCCATGGAGTAAGTATGGAGAATTGACTAGTGGCAAATGCTTGAACTAAGTTTGCTTCTTTCTTTATGTATGTATGAACCATATTTAATTTGAGTATTCTTTTCTATGATATTGCTATAAAGTGGTTATTTGATCCATTAAGTTTATATACATTATTATTTAAACACTAAATAATAATATTATGCAGGCAGTTTGCTTTGTTTGTATTTATTAATAGCCTAGTTTTAATTTTCCAAATTATTTATTTAATAGGTTTAGTTGCTGCAAATGTGAGGTTGTGATTTGATTTAATTTTACTAGTATTATTAGAATTTCATCCTGTCACTGAATAGTGTATTTTGATGAAAATATTTTGGATGCATCCATTTCCACCCAAACAAAACTTCTGGTAATAAAATCATAAATATACATAAATATTATTCAACTTTGGCCTTTAATCGGTATTAGTGTCTTGATCACAGTACGGTACCAGTTTTACAATGAACTCTAAAGGTTCTAGTAGCCCAAATTCGAGGGGTGATTGTGTGGGGGAGGGGGTGGTGGATCTGAGTCTTGGGTTTGACCCTCAAACAGGTCCATAAGGGTAAATAATGTGTTATTTTTGCAGATCTGATCCTAAATGACCGCAGCTTGGTTGTATTTTTTAAGAATAACAAAATCCTAAATTCTTAGCACACACTAATTATTGGAAAAAGTGGTTTTGAAAAATACTCTGGTGACATTTATCATTGCTATTGATGAATGTAAAACTAGATAGGTGTTCATTGCAGAGAAATGAAAGTTTGGAGGTCTGCCTCCAGGTGCGAATAACCCCATTTTCATTCAAATATCGACATTCTGTGGCCCTTCAACTAATTATTTTTTAAATACTTTTGAGCCCACACTCTTTGATCTTATCTTTTTTCAAATTTGGATCACCAAATGTACCCCCAGAGATAGTAAATACCTTAATCCAAATTTTGAAATTTTTCTCTACAGTAGTTCGTAATTCATGACCCTCAGAAATTATTTTTAAACTAGAAACTGCAATTTTCTCCTGACATGCAATTACAAAATATATGATCAATGAAGCTAGAACTGAGATGAAAGGCTGGGTAGTGGAAGCTTTTGTAGCTTATTTTATCAGCTTTCATATGACATGTAACATCACTAAATTCTTAATTTCAAGGTCATGTCAAAACACTTTTTATCTTGAATATTTCAAAATCCTAATTTTTTTTAATAAAAAGAAAAACATGCTTGAGCTTATCTACTTTATCATAATTTGTGGAAAGTTTAGTCGTGTGATCAAAGGTTTTTTTTGATTGGGTCACTTGACATGGAATGACCCCAATAAATACATTGAAAGAAAAGAATTTAATATGGCCATAAATAGTTTTCCAAAATTGTTTGAACTAGGGTAACTAAAGTAACTCCTCGGCTAACCAATGTACGTTCAAGCCATATCGGTGGTCGCATGGTCTAAGGCGTCACTCTCACAGACTGAACTTCCAATGATGGGTGAGATCGAGGTTTGAATACCAGTCGGGTGTACTAAGCGTAGTTTTTCTTAAATGGTTTTCTACACAAATGTGGGTACACTTTCTCTAAATACAACCTTACTCATCCCTATCCCATTAGTAAAATTAGTATTCAAGCGTATAAACCCGAATGGGTAGTAAGATGCATCGCTGAAAAATAAAATTTACAAAGGTCCTTGTTTTATTGACTACAGAACAATCCCTGAGTCTCAGCCACGGACCAGTCTAAGCCAGCAAAGAACTCGGCCACGCACCAGTCTAAGCCACTAGAGAACTCTGTGATGGACCAGTCTAAGCCACTAGAGAACTTGGCCACGGACCAGTCTAAGTCAGCAAAGAACTCGGCCACGGACCAGTCTAAGCCACTAGAGAACTCTGTGATGGACCAGTCTAAGCCAGCAAAGAACTCGGCCACGGACCAGTCTAAGCCACTAGAGAACTCTGTGATGGACCAGTCTAAGCCACTAGAGAACTCTGTGATGGACCAGTCTAAGCCAGTAGAAAACTCTGTGATAGACCAGTCCAAGCTACAAGAGAACTCGGCCATGGACAAGTCCAAGCTACTAGAGAACTCGGCCATGGACCAGTCTAAGCCAGTAGAGAACTCTGCGATGGACCAGTCTAAGCCAGTAGAGAACTCGGCCACGGACCAGTCTAAGCCAGCAAAGAACTCGGCCACAGACCAGTCTAAGCCACTAGAGAACTCTGTGATGGACCAGTCTAAGCCAGTAGAGAACTCGGCCACGGACCAGTCTAAGCCAGCAAAGAACTCGGCCACGGACCAGTCTAAGCCAGTAGAGAACTCTGTGATAGACCAGTCCAAGCTACTAGAGAACTCGGCATCGGACCAGTCTAAGCCAGCAAAGAACTCGGCCACAGACCAGTCTAAGCCACTAGAGAACTCTGTGATGGACCAGTCTAAGCCACTAGAGAACTCTGTGATGGACCAGTTTAAGCCAGTAGAGAACTCTGTGATGGACCAGTCTAAGCCAGTAGAGAACTCTGCGACGGACCAGTCTAAGCCAGTAGAGAACTCTGCGCCGGACCAGTCTAAGCCACTAGAGAACTCTGTGATGGACCAGTCTAAGCCAGTAGAGAACTCTGTGATGGACCAGTCTAAGCCAGTAGAAAACTCTGTGATAGACCAGTCCAAGCTACAAGAGAACTCGGCCATGGACAAGTCCAAGCTACTAGAGAACTCGGCCACGAACCAGTCCAAGCCTGCAACCAAGCCTCCAAAGAACTCGGTCATGAGCTCTGGGCTAAAGGGGAAACTGATCAAACTGAAGGATGTGTCCTTCAGCTTCAAAATAACCTGTAAAAGTGATCTGATGCAAGTGAGTCAAGGTTGTTTCGTTCTAATTCCTAACAAACAGTTCAGTCAGACCTGTTTCTGTGGTCGATTGATCGTCAGGCGTCATTCTCGCAATAGACTGGACTCCAATGACGAGATCAAGGTTCGAATACCAGTCTGTTGTACTGAAGTTGCTTCCCCCTAAATGGGTTTCTGCTCTTCCTTCACACAAATGTGGGTACACTTCCTCTAAATTCAACCTTCCTCATCCCCAACTGATTAGCATAGCTAGTAGGCCTACACAAGCTATGTGTACAACCCAAACAGTTAAGTAAGACACTTCTAAAAGATGAATTAAAATGCATTACCTTAGAGAGATATTTGCTAACCACAGTCCAATTTTCATACGAAGTACCTTTTAAAAATACAAACATGTTTTTTTGTGGTCGACAGCTGTAGATCACATGACTTGATGTATGAATACGTGAAAGTAGATCTAATAACTTTTCTGTGTGCCAGAAAAGGTTCTTCACATGGAACTACAGCAAGTTTTGGTTTATTTAGTTTCTGTTGCACTCTGGTCAACAATTATGTCAGATGAGTACATGGGCCCCATGGGGGTGCCTGTGGTAATACAACGTGTTTTGCTAGGAGCTGGGCATGAAGTTGGGACCTGTAATGCAAACGGCCGAGTTCCACTTCAATAGGACGTTTCTTCTGGGCCGCAACTACAGGAACATTGTGACCAGCAGCGACGTGGACGTGGACGAGGTCTTCAAGTTCCTCAAGGGCTTGCCGTACAACCTCAACCCTGTGGTGAGATGGACAGTATCATGTGACCTGTGTGTTGTAAGATACAAGGACAGTACATGTGACCTGTGTGTTGTAAGATACAAGGACAGTACATATGACTTGTGTGTTGTAAGATACAAGGACAGTACATGTGACATGTGTGTTGTAAGATACAAGGACAGTACATATGACTTGTGTGTTGTAAGATACAAGGACAGTACATGTGACCTGTGTGTTGTAAGATACAAGGACAGTACATGTGACCTGTGTGTTGTAAGATACAAGGACAGTACATGTGACCTGTGTGTTGTAAGATACAAGGGCAGTACATGTGACATGTGTGTTGTAAGATACAAGGACAGTACATGTGACCTGTGTGTTGTAAGATACAAGGACAGTACATGTGACCTGGGTATTTGTCCTCACAGCTGCATCGTGCGATGATCAAACAAGATCACTCAATGCAGTTCACATTGCTGGAACATCATGAAAACCCTCTTGGATTGAACAAGCTCCACAGGGCTATCTCCGAGGGCAGGTATTACCTCGACGGGGCCCCTATCACCGACCAGGAGTACCACCAACAGGTAAACTGTTGCATACGAACCAGTTACAGTAGAACTTCAACAATCCAGACATCGGTTATAAATCTAGATTTGAATCGCAGCAGCAGATTTCGTTAAATTTGGGCAAAAATAAGTTTTTAATTAGCTTTTCCTAACTTTCCAGAGTTTTATGTATGGTGTGTAATCTGTTTTATGTTGTGTTGCAAGTACATACTATTACATATGTTTATGCTTTTTAGTACTGTATTTAAATAAAGTATTTTAGTGTGAAATCTTCTTGTTTTCTATATAAGATCAATAATTCACATTTCAACCACGCGGACTAACTAGGTCCTAATTAGTCTGGATAGCCGTGGTTCACTTGGAGTACCTGCCGTGGGATGGAGTGTTAAGATATTACTGAACCTTCTCCGAGATGTCCCATCGAGGTCACACGTCTCCGTCTTCATACTGCGGGTATCGGAGCGTTCTGAATTCACTAGAAGTGTGATCCCCAATGTTAAACCTTATCTCACCCGCTTTGTTGGTCAAATGGTATAAGGCGGGGGTCACCAAACGGTCGATCATAAGCTACCGTTAGCTCGTGAAGGCATTTTCAGAGCTCACTAAAAAAAATTAAACTTGCACTTTCCAAAGTTACTCATTGTCGAAGAAATGGAGGTGCTGTTATCCTCCAACCTGCCTATGGAAGTCCTCATTTTCGGCCACAGTCAAGGAAAAACAACTAGATTTATATTCCCAGGCTGCAAATTCTATTAGATAATTTATGTCATTGTACTTTTTGTAACCTTATTAGTTTTAATGCTAACGCGCTAGTCGTGTTGAGCTCGACCGCCGAGGACGGGGAGATCGAGGTTCGAATCTCGGTCGGGTGAACTGGGGGTGGTTTTTCCTAAATGGTTTTCCACTCTCCCTCCACGCAAATGCGGGTTCATTTCCTCTAAATTTAACCCTCCCGATTCCTAATCCATTAGCGTAATTAGTACTTAAGCGTATAACCCGATCGGGTAGTAAGACGTGGTATTAAATAATTAGTTTTAATTTCCCTTTATAAGCCATGTTCGCAAAAGATTGTATTTAATTTCTGAGTATTTACGCACAAGGGACAGTTCAATAGCCAGACTGAGTACACCTCAAGTGCGGCGCTAAACTAAATACAAGACCACACCTACCTAGACCAGAATGGAGCTGACCCATTCCATTCTAGTCCACGTAGGTGTCATCTTGGATTTAATTTAGCGCCGCACTTGAGGCGTACTCAGTCTGGCTATGAAACTGGTCCTATGACTTCTTCACTAGCTTCCTTTTGAAGGCAGTTAATAATATTTGCTGTTATTTTCATGTCCATTATTTTTAAGGAGGTTTGTTTGAATTTTCTTTTAATGTTGGTATCAATGTTGAAAAACAAATATAGAAACAAGCTCATAGCATTCGAATCAGTGGGAAAAGTTGCTCATCAACATTCAAAATATTTTGAATGGAAGTGAATCCGCCACTCTTCTAAAAAGTTACACACGCCAATTTTTTATATTTGACTATCATTTTGTTTTTTAAAAAAAAATAGTAATCTTTTTATTTTATAGCATTAAAAAGTTCATTTGAATATGAAATGTACTAATATTTTTACATTATTTCCCTAACAATTATGAATCCAAGACACAAATTCCTCCCCCCCTTTCCACACCCACCCACATGCACGCGCACAATCGAACAAAGGTGTAATATGGCATAATTTTAATCCGGGTAGCTCACAAACCAGTTTGACATTTTGAAAGTATCTCTCCTACTTAATGAGTTTGGCGACTCCAGGTCTAAGACGTCACATTCGCAATAGACTAGACTGCCAATGATGGGAGAGCTCAGAGTTCGAATACCAGTCTTGTGTACTGAGGGTGGTTTTTCGATTCTCTTCCACACAAATTCGAGTACACTTTCTCTACAATTCAACCTCTTTCATCCCTAACTCATTAGTGTAATTAGTACACGCACAAATAACCTGAACAGGTAGTAAGACGCGGTGCTATTAAAAACTTATCTTATTAATGTGTTAAAAAAGCTACACCCTGAGGCTATATTGGCTGACCAGGATTACTAGGGTCTTTGCCCCCGAAATGAGGTGTGACTTGTCCTCCTGACAGGTGGAGTGGAAGCACCAGGTGGCACAGATACAGATGACGGCCTTGAACTACATGATAGAGCACAACTGTCCGGAGGTGATCGCTGACCCCACTGGGGACTACTCTCTACAGATTGAGGAGCTTAGGACAGCCCCCCTGGGCAGCTGTCGCAGCGCCTTCTGCCGCATTTGTGAGCGCTTTCGTAACATCCCGTTATTAGCATCGTACACAGGGTGGTTAGCGCCCCACTGAGAACTATTCAATCATCTTCTCGCCAAACAAAGGCTTGTACAATCTATTAGTTACCCCTTTAGGTGCATTTACGGGTGTCTTGAAAATAACTTTCCAATATAGATAGAAATATAGATAGATATAGATAGAAATAGTAAATAATTGGCTTGTAAAACAAAAGTAGGGATGGGATCGTTAAACACTTGGATCCTTCATTAGGACAATGTGTTTGAAGCGTCTTATGTTAGTTTGGACATTTTGAGAAGATGAGAGTGGATCGAGTGACGAAGTGGATATATGAAGGTAGAGTGTCTGGACCACAAGGAAGGGGTAGGACATGTAAAACCTGGCTAAATGTTGTAGACGAATGTTTGAAAAAAGAGAGCCAGAGCTTTAAGAATTGCCTTGCCTGGTATCAAATGTTCTCAAATATATTATTTTTATCAATGTCAAAAATTTCCCAACTGATTGTATTTGTTTCAGCTGAACCTCAGAAGAGATCAAAATTGAAAGATCCCAAGGTGTTTCTGAATCAGCTTACACATATAGAGGAGGTTAGCTTTTTACAAATATTCATAGTAAAATATGTGCTAGTTATTTAAGAGTTGATTTGTCCAACACCTTTGCCGAATGTGTGCACTGGTCTGAAAGGGTCTGAAAGGGTCCGAGCTGCAAAGACGTGTCCGTTACAATACATATTATGATGACGTGACTGTCTGTTAAATATCTCACTCGGAGATAATACTAGCTAGTATAAAACTGGTCCTACTGCAGATACTAGGTGTGTTTAGTCCACTGGTTCATTTCGAGGGAAACTCTAATCAAATATATAAAATATTTTCAAAGCCGAATCGAAGCTAGAAGATTTTTTGTTAGTTGTTTTATGCTTGTAACAAAAAATATTGTATTATACTTATTTATATAACTTAATGCACTAAAATCATTTAGAAAATGTTTTACTGCAAAATGGGTTTGTAATATTTAATTATAACCTGATAAAACAAACTATCCCCGCAACACGAAGTTCAGTTACTTCATACCCGCTTCGGTTATTGCGTGGTCTAATGCGCTACTCTCGCAGTAGACTAGACTGTCGATGAAGGGGATATCATGGTTTTATTTCAGTCAGGTGTACTGAGGGTGGTTTTTCCACTCTCTCTCCACACCAATGCAGGTACACTTCCTCTAAATCCAACCTTCCTCATCCCTAACATATTAGTGTAATGAGTATGTAAGTGTATAACTCGAATGGGTAGTAAGACGCGATGCTAAGAAACATTCTCCCGAGTTTTATTCTGGAGCTCAGGATAGCAAGGGAGGTAACTGTACAGTCCAATCTTCAAAAGAAGAACTTTTTTTAAATACAAACATATTTTTTGCTGCCAACATTGATAAAATTGTAGCATACAATTAATACTATTTTATAGATATTTAAAATATTCATCAAAAGGTTCAGCTGAATATTAGGGTTGTGTGAAGGCCACTTTTTAAATGCGAAGCGAAGCTTGAAACTTGCAGGAAAAAAAGTCCAAGTTGAAGCTGCCTAGGATTTTTGTTGTTATCACTTAACGCTACTTTTAATCTTTCGATCAACAATTATTATGCAAACTTTACATATGTATGTCTTTTTATCTGCATTTCTCTGGGATGATGCCACAACTAAAACCCTTTCTTTGCTTCATACCAGTGAAATCGTTTGATAATTTATCGAAGATTTATCCTTCCTTTAAAATTTTTCGGATATGCGAAGTTTATTGTAGATGTCAAAGTTGAAGTTGAAGGAGATTTGATCTTTGACTTTTCGAAGCTTCGCACACCATTACTGAGTATTCTAAGACCTGACGAATAAATACACGAAAGTAGATTTAGTAACTTTTCTCTCTGTCATCCATGGAAATTGGACTGTAGGACATCAACTGTTTGTAGAATTGAAGAGTCTAGCAAGCTAATAGGTTACTTAGGCCTCACTCTAAACCAAACTTGAACCTTGTGCCGCATCCCAGGCCGTGCTGCGCTTCGTGTCGGGGCTAAGCGCCCCTATGCTGGACCTTGAGAAACGTGACAGCTTCTTGGGGAATTTGTCGGTGAATGTGAATCACACGGGAGAGGTTATGGTGCGTTTGGGGGTGTCTGCCCCAGTGACCGAGGAACTCAAGACTGCCCTGACTGAATACTTCCAGAGCGGGGATGGCAAGGACTGCAATGTCACCAGTTTGCAGTTGACCGATGTTGGAAGGTAGTATGAGCCGTCGGTAGTATAGCTGTCAGCAGGAAGTAGAGAAACAACACTTGATGCAGTAAAGCCTAATATAATCATCATCATCAACTGTTTCCAACCTCTGGCCAGGTCTGATTAGTAAAATGCCTCCATCTTCCTCTATTCTTCTACCATGCTTCATCCCTTAATTGCTTCCATTCTTTTCCTCTCACTTGCAGACTTTCTCTTATCTGCTCCTCCCATCTATTTCTTGGCCCCCCCCTTGCAATCTTTTTCCTGCATACTTCATTTCCATCATTTTCTTTGCATCTTCTCTTTTCCATTTCATTACATGTCTATACCATCTCACCCTTGCTTCCTCTACTATCTCATGTACTCCAACATCCTCATTACATGTCCATACC
>CABFWB010003555.1:18961-40290 GCA_902151455.1 Timema bartmani | reverse complement strand
ATCAATGGTTACATAGCAGTGGGTCATTTGATTATGATGATGATAATGACGATGATTAATAATAATAATAATAATAATAATAATAATAATAATGGCGTGTTTGGGTTACATCAATCTGAAGCTCAGCTTGAGGAAAGATTAGCCAATGGCCAGTACTAATGTAGCGTTTCCAAGGGAACGCCCGAATGTACTAATCGTACATCCTTTTCGGGTAGGCTCTTTCTATGTCCCGATGAGATGAGATAAGGGAATGATTAAAGTTAATATAACGGGGTGGTGGTGGGGGGGGAGCCAGCTAAGATTTGTTTTGCACCGCGTATTACTACCCTTTCGGGTTATACGTTTATATACTAACTACGCTAGTAGTTTTATGGATCAGAAAGGTTATATTTATAGGAAGTGTACTCGCATTTTCGTGGTGGGAGGCTGTAAACCCATTTTGGGGGGAAAACTCAGTGCACCCGACTGAGATTCGAACCTTGATTTCCTCGTCATCGACAGTCTAGTCTAATGCGAGAGTAACATGTAAGACCATGTGGCCACCGAAGCCGGTTAGTGAATATCTTAAATCAAACTTAAGCCCCAATTAGCCAAACCCTAGTGACCATGGGAATTATTCCCCTTTTGAGAAAAATACCCTGGTACCAGCCTGAAATCGAGCCCGGGACTTCTAGGTCAGCAGCCAGGGGCTTCGACCACTATACCTCAAGGCCGGTTATCTGATAACAATCACGTGTTAGAATTATATTCAAACTATGTCAAACTCACATCAAGATCACATTAAATGTAATATATCCAAACATGTTTTAATGTGGCGCCTCCCACACCCACCCGTTCCCCGTTTGAAAAATTAACACTCTACTCCGTTGATTGCCTCCGAACAAACTTACCAACAAATTATCGCCGTTACATTTTTTTAAGTCGAAGTGTTGTGATGTTCTTTATCTCGTTTTCGACCCTTTGTTATAATATACAAGTGTATTAATGTTACTATGTCTGATCATTTCGCTCCATGATAACATATAATTGCATATTAATTTAATATTTATGTGTGAATCACTTTTTTTGTTAGCATAACATTTTATTGTTCTTTGCTATATTAAATAAAAAATAAAAGTAACATCAATATTTAGCCTCAATTAGTTCGCTTTTAATTATCATCTTTCTAGTATTTTGTTTCCGTGTCAAATATTTTATCAGCTGTCGCGTTCTGGGGTTCCTGTGACATTAAGGAGAAAGAAAAGTAAGAGTGAATTTGTATTGACTATTGGCTACTAAACATCTATCTAATTTATGGATGCCCCTAGTCCCTACCTTGTAATAAACAAATCTTGGTTCTTACTTCATCGACTATTGGATTATTTATGCTCTTGACTTAACTTTCATGGTAAAATCACTGTCCTATTAAAAAAAAAGTAGAATCTAAGTATGACATTAGAGTTCTAAAATAGTATAACTTCTCATTAATTCAACCTGCATGCATAATGTGATGGTTTGTAGAAACGTATTCAATCAAAAAAGAAAGTTCTCTTCTTCAACACTGTAATGTGTTACTTTTGTTTTCGTATTTTGATACATTATTCGAGTGTTTATTTTGACTGGTTTTGTAATCATACATTGAAAACTAAAATCTTGTTTAGAAATAAAACGTCTCTCTATATCGTGCCGAAAGAAAGTTAAATTATTATATCGCAGGCGTCACGTTTATTTTGTTAAGTGGAGTAATAATTGGCTGTCACGACAGAGCGCGCCTCTGCAACTGTCGCTAACACTCACATTGTTGCCACACCGCCATTTAGTACGCCCCCAAGCACGGTTGCATCTTGGGGCAACTGACTCGTTTAGCAATCTCTGGCCTAGGATCAACGTTCAGCCATCTTCACACTACCGGTGCGGTTTGAGGTTAAGAGTTATTATCAAGGATCCAGCCAGAGTAACACAGCCATTTCCCCCATTCCATAGAAATTGTATTGAATGTATGAACGATGGGGTTGGACTGTACAAAGTATAGACCAATTGACACATCCATTTCCTCCATTCCATAGAGGTTGTATTGAATGTATGAACGATGGGGTTGGACTGTACAAAGTATAGACCAATTGACACATCCATTTCCTCCATTCCATAGAGGTTGTATTGAATGTATGAACGATGGGGTTGGACTGTACAAAGTATAGACCAATTGACACATCCATTTCCTCCATTCCATAGAGGTTGTATTGAATGTATGAACGATGGGGTTGGACTGTACAAAGTATAGACCAATTGACACATCCATTTCCTCCATTCCATAGAGGTTGTATTGAATGTATGAACGATGGGGTTGGACTGTACAAAGTATAGACCAATTGACACATCCATTTCCTCCATTCCATAGAGGTTGTATTGAATGTATGAACGATGGGGTTGGACTGTACAAAGTATAGACCAATTGACACATCCATTTCCTCCATTCCATAGAGGTTGTATTGAATGTATGAACGATGGGGTTGGACTGTACAAAGTATAGACCAATTGACACATCCATTTCCTCCATTCCATAGAGGTTGTATTGAATGTATGAACGATGGGGTTGGACTGTACAAAGTANACAATCCTTTAAAAAAAAAAAAAAGTAACCTCAAAGACTGTGCTCTTTCAGAGATTATATTGTTATGTAAATAGCAAAACTAGTACGTACATAATTTTTAACAACGATTTTAAGAAAATTATTCCAGAAGTTTATTCCAAGACAACTTAGTTTACCATCCAATTATGCACGATAATTTTTCACAAATACAACGAACATACACACATTTGCAACACATATTTTAAATTGCAAAGTGGTCCGGGAAGAACTTTAAATAAAAGGCTTACCTTTTGATTCCTTTGTATGCATGTTTTATTTCTCATGTTCTTTTTATTTCTTTTTTTTTTAATATAACAATTTAGTTAAGACTTAACAACTTAGCTAGAATATAACTGAGTCGTTTAAAGTTCGCCTTTCGAGCTTTTCTTTCAGCGAACATTTAAATTACGAAGTCAACATTCAATGTCCTTGCAAAACTTGATCCAATGGATAGTGTTTCCAGAGCAGTTAGTCTTTGTTGACCCATTGTTGATCTCAAGTAGTTCAGTATTCTGCTAAGCACAATAGAATATCGTTCTGCTTGAGCAATAGAAACTGCGAGTGTGCAGATTGTGCGCAAAGCATTGTAGACATTCGGAAATAAATCTGCAAAATTGAGTTCTGTTATTTCGTTGAGCAGTCTTAGGGACTGCAGAGTGGATTTAGAAATGCTTATCTTGTGTATCACTTTAATATACTTGACTTCTTCCGTTACGTCACCAACATTTCAATAGCCTTAACGGAGTAACCTTTAATCTTGTTTATGGCTCATCCACTCAAGTTTAAATAGTGGTAATTAGTGTACTTAATTTGAATTTCGTATTGTATTGCACTTTTCTTCCATTTCACTAAAACGTTTATATTTTCGTCCAAAATGAGAAGAAAAGTCTCCAACAAGCCGAGCTCGGCCCCTCTGGTGCCCGGACCTCTAGGATTTTTAATTTAGATAGTTGCTATACCAAGATTCATTACTCAGTTGTATACTATTTTATCGGCTTGTGTATAAGTAAATGTACCATGGTTAGATAAATGCTGGTATGTCTTTATTTAAACTGTAGCTAACTCAACAGTATTGGACGAATAAGCTCGGCTTCCCGCCTTGAAATCAGTCTTTCAAAGATAACTTAATATTTCCTTACGATATGTGTCTTTACGTCAGCGCAAGTTTATAAGCTACTCTCGATCTAAGTTGCTAAGACGAGCTGGATTCAGATATGTCTCAGTGGCTGGCAGGTAAACGGAAGACAGGAATGTATGACTCTTAAATCTTTGGTGCCGTATATTGTCCATTTATAGAAATGTTGCAATAAAGTAAATAATGTGTTTGTTTCATTTTCTTAAGAGTGAAATATTTTCTACAGCCGTTGTCGGAATGACTGAACCAATTATCTCAATATTTGTATTAGTAAAATGAAAAATTTGTCTGTTTGTCTGACATGAGCGTCGTGAATATCTACCTTAAACATAGGGTTGACATTTAAAAATTAGTAACCTTTGTGAACGAATATTTTCACCTAGAAACCAGAATTTTAAAATTCGGATCATATTCTTCTAAATTAATTAAAAACCTAGTCGGAATAAGTAGAATTAGTTGTTTTTTCCCTGTCCGTTTGAAGCCAAGAAAAGTGTTGCCATGGAAACGCCGGGTACTTCTGCTAGCTGTTGTAAACTAAGGCAGAGTCGAATTTTCGTAGGAAGGACATTATCTGACGGCTGGAAAAGCTACAAGATCCACGCTCGATTTGCAGCTGTATTTTTTGTATACATATTATTGTCAAATAATAATGACAATGTGTTAAAACATCGTCAATTTTAGCCGCAAAAAAAGTTTATTTTTTTAAAAGGCCCTTTCTAGAAAAATTGGAGCGTATATTCGTTGATACCTGACCAATGAGTGTTCTACTGAGTGATGAGAACAATTCACTGGTACAGTCTAGACAAGTACTGCTCACCAGCCACAGGCCACAACTCTCATATTCAATCTGCTTCTTAAAATATCTCAGTAGGTTTGTTTGTATAAACTTATCTCATTATTCCTGGTGCTAGTGTCGCTGTTATAGATCCAGTCAGCTTGTAAGACGAGCGTGGCTAGTTAGAAAGTACACCTTCAATAGAAACATAACGAAACACAGACTACAAAGGCCAATCGACGAGGTCCCTGAATGTGTTCAGGGCCGGCCAAGCCAAGGTCTTCATGTGCTCGAACCTGGTCATGAACTGGTCCAATAACGATCGAGTCCCGCCGTGTGACTAAGGCTTGGTTCACACGTTCTCTGAAGACTGAGAGTAGAATCTACGCAGCAATTCACACGCTGTACGTTGACCCAAACAGATACTTTATATTATTCCCATGATGGATGGTTTATAATTATTGTTTTGCGAAGTAAAACAATGAACACAAAACGAGAACTACACACACCGTTTCTTTTACGAGTTATTTCAAATCATCTCACAACAGTATACGTTGCTCTCTGCTTGTATCTCGCTTTTTAGGCGCATACGCACTGAGCTGGTTGGTTTTGAAATCTTATTGGTGGTGTCTCGCAGAAAAATAAAAAGCTGAAGTTATTTAATGTCGTGCCGAGCGGACAGCGCCGAAGAGACTGAAATCTTGAGATCGTCACGTAATTACGTGTGACGACTACACAGTAAAGGTGTAGAACTGCTCATCCAGTGATGAAACAAGTACCGGGTGTTATTTATCTCGATCAACCCTTGTCTATTGTTTTGCTCTATTAAGTTGGTTCCCCTGCCTCCCGTTGACACACTGTTTGGTAGGTGGAATGTTGCGTCCATAGCAACGCTGCCTAGCAACGGGCTTTCTCACTCCGGATGGCGTGCTCGATGGCGCTAGATTGTAACAGTTTGTGGACAGTGGTTTCACTGGCGCGGCGGGAGAGAGCAATTTGAAAACATCGCCAAAAGTTGAACACACCTCAGGGGCCTAACACATTTACCAAACATCTTAGACATTGTTGGTCGTCTCAGCCCACTGATAATACCTATCTTATGAAGGTAATACATCTCGAGAGATAGCCTAATGGAATATCGCATTGTTGTAAAAACAAATGATGCCAGTGCCATGATGTAGATCTTCAGACAATGTTGCTCTTCTAACAATTAACAATGTAGCACTATTAATTGATAGTAAGGATATATCTTCTTTTTTATTCCCTTCTCCTTATTTTATATACTTTTCTTCTATGATGACGACATGTTTCGGTGATTTTTCACCATCTTCAAGTCTTATTTGTATTAAAGATGATTGATCAAACTTTATACATATAGTTGATCATCTCAGTAGATAAAATGTTCACAAACTTTCCAATAGTATGAAGTAAAATCAATCGTCTTTAATACAAATAAGACTTGAAGATTGTGAAAAATCACCGAAACATGTCGTCATCATAGAAGAAAAGTATATAAAATAAGGAGAAGGGAATAAAAAAGTAGATATAACCTTACTATCAATTAATATTACTCCTTACCAAATAAACATGAACATTATTAGTAGCCCTATCAGGTGAATGAAACACTTCTTATGTTACATGTCAGAAAATGACTACAAGATGGAAATGTAAACTGCTCAGATGAAGACCTTAACTCGAGGTGGCCTCCGTTCCACCTTACACTAATTTTTTTTTATACCTTAGGCTAAGCTAGTTTGTAAGTCTTGTACTGATATAAGAGCTTGATTTAAAGTGGAAATTAAAATCAGCTACACACAAAGTAAAGAAATATAGGTTCTGAATTTTGCAGAAAATGTTCGCCGTGTTTTCAAGGAGGTTATTAAGGATTGTAGTCATGCCCTTTAGTGTTTGGATACTTTCTTATCCCTCAACGAGTTGTCAACTTTCAAGGATTTGTCCGTCATTGGTTGGAGACGCAGTTGGGACTGAAACAGTTTCTCACTTTCATTTCCTCTCTCGCACACACACACACACACACGAGTGAGTACATGCTCCTTGAAGCTCTAGTTCCGCTACTCCCTAGGCAACAACAAATATCCAATATGTCAGAAACATTAATTGTTAAGATTGACACCTCCTAAATCATCAAACAAAGCACCACATCTTTTGATGAATATAACCAAACAATGGACAGATTTAAATATCTTGTGATGAATATAACCAAACAATGCACTGTTTGAAACATCTTGTGACGAACATAACCAAACAATGCACCCATTGAAACATCTTGTGACTAATATAACCAAACAATGCACCGATTTAAACCTCTTGTGATGAACAATACCAAACAATGCACAGATTGAAATATCTTGTGACTAATATAACCAAACAATGCACCGATATAAACATCTTGTGATGAAAAATACCAAACAATGCACAGATTGAAATATCTTGTGACTAATATAACTAAACAATGCAATGACTGAAGCATATTGTGACGAACATAACCAAATTAAAGCATTTAGTTATGTTTATTTTGTTGAGTCTATAGAAAATGGTGTGTCCAATAAACACAATGATATTGCGTTAAATTATGGAGTGGCTTTTAAAAGCCGTGAATCTAATTGTATCCTAATTGTGTGTGTGTGTGTTCATACAGTGATGTTTGTTAAACCTGCGAGCAGTGTAAATTGTTATATAATTAATCTGTGTATCTTATTTAACGCACATTTTCTTAACACCAGTTTATATAATCACAAACTAACACCAGGACGAACACATACACATATTTTAGATTATTTTGGGCTCCGCGGGTGATGAAGCTAGGTTCCCTAGTTATATTGTTGGACACCTAGATGACCCAGTCACAAGGACGGACCAGTTTATAAAAAATAACTTTCTACCAATGAAAGTAGATTTTGTTGCATTTTTTTAAATAGAAACCCTGAAGGTAAACTCGGCAACCAACCACTGCGTTTCGAACGTTCTATCCGGTGTTCAAATGTTTGCTATCTCTATGGCAGTTGTTTTACTTGTGTGATTTATTCACGTTTATTTTCCAAGCTTTCAGTCGATACATTTTAATAAGTCTTTGGGTTGATCGTGCAATTTGATTTAGACAGGAATAAATATTCTCGACAGTTAGATAATTATGTGCTAAAACCATTTTAGCATAGTTATACAAGTCTTGTGATCTACAACTGCCACTTTTAATAGATAATTTCAATACCTATAAAATAATACGAACTTTTTAAGCCTAGTAGAAATTAAGGCCGTATGAAGCTTCAAAATTTTAATCTCAGGTCTGAAAATTGCTAGGATTCGAATCCGACTCTAAAATCCTAATATTAATATTAGAAATGGATTCGAAATTTCAAATACAAATAGATTCCAAATTAGGATTCAATGGAATTTAAATATAAATTCGAATATATAGGTTAAGTCGAACTTTTAAATACTTTTAACTTTTTAAAGAGGTTAGAATATATCCCTTTTTGACTTGACCGTAGAATCTTGAGAGCTTCGTAATATTTATCATTTAATAGTTATTTAAAAATGGTCTAGTTACCCTTTTATTTTGGGATCAATCCAAAACCATCCATCAGATAGCTTGGTATTATATTTGGATTTGATAATATATACCGGTAATTATAAAATATTTTATTCAAATTAGATAAATTATTATTTTAAGACATTCGACTCCGAGTCGATACAGATTCATTTAAAATTATTCGACTCAGATTAGATTCGAAACAATTTCATTCTAAAACATTCGATTACAATTCAATTCATTTTCATTTTTAAATATTCGATAAATTTCCATTTTAAAATATTCGATTGGCTTGAATAAAATGTTGTCAAGGATGACAGAATATTTTAATGTTGTTGTTTTGTAGATGCTTCCAAACCGAGCCCAGCTTGAATTACATCCTTGATTGTATTAGTTTTTGAGATCTATTTCCCCCGCCACCGCCTGGATGTTAATCTACCGCAGTGTGTGGTGCAAGTACACTTATTGAGGGCGGGCGGTTAACCTAATGGAAGCACTCCTCCGTTAGTTTCCTAACATTAAAAAAAAAATCATCAAGAAGGTGTTGATTCCTTTACCACTTAATTCCATATCTGCAGCAGTGCTTAGTGAGTTTCCAAACCAGGCTGCGCTGAGAGTTGCAGGGAGGGGTGGGTGGTGGGGGAAGACAAGTGAAAGGCGGGCTGTGACGCAACGTGGGACACTCCGTCCGCCCAGCGCTCGGCTACACACACACACAGGATGATAACAGCGGCTCTGACCAGGGTCACTGTCTCCTTAAGACCTCCTGAACACACTATTCAGGATATTGTCTGATAAAGCACCAGGTTGGTGTCGAACTGACGTCCCCTGGAGACTGTAGGAGATGTCAGTCAGATCAATATTGTGCCATTGGTTAAACGTTGTTGGAAGAAACTTGTAGAAAATACGAACATATATTGATAATACGAGTATCCATCATAAGGGACAGCTGCAGATCCCATGAATTGACGTATGGATACATATAAGTAGATCTAGTAACTTTTCTAGCTGTCAGATAAGGTTATTCCTATGAAGATTGGACTGCACTAACTAAAAGTTGCTACCGGATCACATTTGTTCCTTCGTTAGTGCAGTTATTATTGTTATTTCCCCAAGGGTGCCGCCTACCTCATGAATAAACATCAGTCGAGGAGCTTTATGGGAACATAGGCCCACAAAAATCTGATAAACAAAATGGCGTACACTCGTAGCAGCCAATCTCCGTGAAGAAGTGATTAAAGGGCGCAACTGAAGATGTTGAAGGTCCTTGGTCATGTCCCGGAGTCAACGGTTTTATTCTATCAACCAAATGACCTCAGCAATGGGCAATGTCCTTAAGACGTAATACCACGGAACGCTGACCAATGGCCTCTTGTGAGATTGGGGTTTTTTAAATCCCAGTGTTGCTATAAAGTGAAGAAGTGATGAGAGAGTTTGTCTGAGTCCGTTAGAAGGGCTAGCCTAAGTGCCGACAGCACTTAACTTATGTTAAGTGCCCGATAAACCAACATAAAAAATCCTAAAGATCTGATAAGATTATCGTAGTTAGTGCTAAGAGCTACTACTGCTCTTGATTGAGTTAGCTTGAAAGTCGTGTGCAGATATGACATATTCAGGAAAGATAAGTCATCAGCTCGTCAACTGGTTTGAAGCTAAAGAGGAGTTCACCAGTTGGTACTAGCGCCTATTGACAAGAGATGAGAATCAAGAGTTATTCAGTCACACCTTCCCACTCTTTAAGGTGCGGCAGAATGGAGCGCAAGTATTTGGACAGTTTTTATATAACACATTTTTGGCCCAAATAAATAAAATATTTTTCCATTAGCAACATAGAGTTTAGTTTTCTGCACGTGCTAACATCAACAGATCTTGAATATCTGTCAAAGGTGTCCTGGGAGTTTGTCAAAACGTTTTCTCTTTATTTAAAAGGTGTTGACAAACTTCCAGGACACCCTTGACAGATATTCAAGATCTGTTGATGTTAGCACGTGTAGAAAACTAAAATCTATGTTGCTACTGGAGAAATATTCGATTTATATTGGCAGAAAATTTTCAATTCTATAAAAACTGTAAAAATACTTGCGCTCTCTTCGGCCGCACCTTAACTTGGACCGCTATTGGTTGATGAAATAGTTCGCCCAAGAATCAAAAGCTCAAACTGAGTATTTACCTTTGTGTAAGATACCTTGAGGTATTTAGGGAGGATGTAAGTTTCACTCTGCCCCGTCATAGTATCTGGTTGTAATCCTGGCTGGGGACGATAGTAAAATAGATGAATTATTAACGTGAGAATGGGAAGAGTGTGAAATGTCATGATCAATAAACGTGTTGTTGAATCAATCATCCATCAATCTGGTCAAGTTAAAACCATTTATATTTGCAACTTACGAAACTGCTACTAGATAATTTGCATTGAAGAAATTCACAAGAGGGCCATACATGAATTAAGATGAGGACTTACAAATGAGGACTTACATAGACCTGGAGATGAAGACTTACAAATGAGGACTTACATAGACCTGGAGATGAAGACTTACAAATGAGGACTTACATAGACCTGGAGATAAAGACTTACAAATGAGGACTTACATAGATCAACAAAAGAGGATTTGCTGGGTGTAAATTCTTGAGTGGATTGCAAAGAATGACCCAACGAAGAGGAAGATTGTATGAAGTAAACTATAGAAGATAAGAACAGAGGAGGATTGCAGGAAGTAAATCATAGAAGAGGAATACTGAGAAAGATGAATGTAATCAGCTTTCAGAGAAACAAATCATGCTATGTTCACATTTAGTGACTTGACAAGAACATTAGATAGCTTGGACCATAGTTCTTTTTATGTTTTAAGGACTCCGTTCCTTTCAGTGCAATATACTTCTAGTGACAATACACCAGGATATGTAAGTCGGTCCCTCTAGTATGAACACACCAAGAACCGTGTCCCTCTAGTGTGAACACACCAGGAACAGTGTCCCTCTAGTGTGAACACACCAGGAACCGTGTCCCTCTAGTGTGAACACACCAAGAACCGTGTCCCTCTAGTATGAACACACCAGGAACCGTGTCCCTCTAGTGTGAACACACCAGGAACCGTGTCCCTCTAGTGTGAACACACCAAGAACCGTGTCCCTCTAGTATGAACACACCAGGAACCGTGTCCCTCTAGTGTGAACACACCAGGAACCGTGTCCCTCTAGTGTGAACACACCAAGAACCGTGTCCCTCTAGTATGAACACACCAGGAACCGTGTCCCTCTAGTGTGAACACACCAGGAACCGTGTCCCTCTAGTGTGAACACACCAAGAACCGTGTCCCTCTAGTATGAACACACCAGGAACCGTGTCCCTCTAGTGTGAACACACCAGGAACCGTGTCCCTCTAGTGTGAACACACCAAGAACCGTGTCCCTCTAGTATGAACACACCAGGAACCGTGTCCCTCTAGTGTGAACACACCAGGAACCGTGTCCCTCTAGTATGAACACACCAGGAACCGTGTCCCTCTAGTGTGAACACACCAGGAACCGTGTCCCTCTAGTATGAACACACCAGGAACCGTGTCCCTCTAGTGTGAACACACCAGGAACCGTGTCCCTCTAGTGTGAACACACCAAGAACCGTGTCCCTCTAGTATGAACACACCAGGAACCGTGTCCCTCTAGTGTGAACACACCAGGAACCGTGTCCCTCTAGTGTGAACACACCAAGAACCGTGTCCCTCTAGTATGAACACACCAGGAACCGTGTCCCTCTAGTGTGAACACACCAGGAACCGTGTCCCTCTAGTGTGAACACACCAAGAACCGTGTCCGTCTAGTGTGAACACACCAGGAACCGTGTCCCTCTAGTGTGAACACACCAAGAACCGTGTCCGTCTAGTGTGAACACACCAGGAACCGTGTCCCTCTAGTGCGAACACACCAGGAACAGTGTCCCTCTAGTGTAAACACACCAGGAACAGTGTCCCTCTAGTGTGAACACACCAAGAACCGTGTCCCTCTAGTATGAACACACCAGGAACCGTGTTCCTCTAATGTGAACACACCAGGAACAGTGTCCCTCTAGTATGAACACACCAGGAACCGTGTCCCTCTAGTGTGAACACACCAGAAACAGTGTCCCTCTAGTATGAACACACCAGGAACAGTGTCCCTCTAGTGTAAACACACCAGGAACCGTGTCCCTCTAGTGTGAACACACCAAGAACCGTGTCCCTCTAGTATGAACACACCAGGAACCGTGTCCCTCTAGTGTGAACACACCAGGAACCGTGTCCCTCTAGTGTGAACACACCAGGAACCGTGTCCCTCTAGTGTGAACACACCAGGAACCGTGTCCCTCTAGTGTGAACACACCAGGAACCGTGTCCCTCTAGTGTGAACACACCAGGAACCGTGTCCCTCTAGTGTGAACACACCAGGAACCGTGTCCCTCTAGTGTGAACACACCAGGAACCGTGTCCCTCTAGTGTGAACACACCAGGAACCGTGTCCCTCTAGTGTGAACACACCAGGAACCGTGTCCCTCTAGTGTGAACACACCAGGAACTGTGTCCCTCTAGTGTGAACACACCAGGAACAGTGTCCCTCTAGTGCGAACACACCAGCAGCTGGACCAGGGATGAGAGAGAGAGAGAGAGAGTATGTTTGTAGGTCGTGGAGCTGTGGGTGCAGTAGAGGGAGAAGTGGACTCCCAGCAGCTACAAGAGAGTGTCTGCAGACCCGCTCCTGCTCAGTTGTGTTCAAGACAAACACCAGTGTGGTCTGTTAACCATGGGACCAGGAACTACGACTGCTTTCAGCCTTCTTCTGCTGCTACTTCTCAGTGAGTACCTTACACCTGGGACCTACCTTCACTTCACCGGCATTGTTCGTCTCGGTATCTGCGACAATGGTGTACAAGGGGTGGACTGGCAGGCATCTCCCGGTGGGGCCGCCGAGAATAGTTTAAACTAAAATAAATACATCCATCCAATTCTAAATGATCGTTTTTTATTACATTTTGATCAAAATTTCCAGTGAGTGAGTTTGAATACAACATTTGTGAAGATACGATGTCATTAAATGTCAAACAATCCAGTTTGTTGTTTTTCAGGGGTGTTTATAAACAGTTTAAACCAAACGTGTAAACATTTGTTTATCGAACACTGACAGTTACTAGCTTTGAAATATAATCAAGTATCTGGTGGAGAATTATTTTACAAACCTAAATATATAACAAAGAGATCTTTATCACGTCATTAGAAAGTAGAGCTGATGTTTAAGTGGACTGAATAGCGACATAACCATTGATAATGTGGCTGAAATGGCTTATACTAATAATAGAATTAGTATAAACACCTAGACTCTCTTCTTCAGCTTACACTGAAACATAGCTTCAGAGGTTTCAGTGGTAAGGGTGTTACAACTGAGAGCAATGAGCAGAGCTGCAGACGTTTACAAATCCCGGATTATTTATTAAGTGGTTTGATATTTATTTATATTGCTTTCACCAAAATGTAGGTGGAAGTTCTGACCGGTTAAAAAGTTCAAACAGTTTTTAAAAAAAATTGTGTGATAACTTACATAAAACCCTATAAAATAATCCCATATTATGTTCAAATATTTATGTTGTGCTCCAATAAAAACATAGATGAACCTTTTGATTTGATATCACAATTACACGTTTTCATCTAAAGCGTTGTTGGATTTTTTTTAAACTTTAAACTCAAAATTTTAACTTTTCAATTTATCATAAACTTGCTAATAATTTAGACCACATTTTTTTTTAAAAACAATATTAAAAAATATCAAACCAACTTATTTAATAATGTGTGATTTCTAAACATCTGCAGCGCCCTCCCATGAAGCCCCCTTAAGGGACATCATATTTGTAGTCACGGGCCGCTGGGAGCCTGCCAATCCAACCATGTGCTTAGATGCTGGTCCAAAGTGCGAATCACCCCTTTAGTTTCCTTAGAAATAATTTTTGATATACTGCCTTTTATTTTTAAAAATATTTTGATATAAATAATTATATCTACACGTTATTTGAAAGAAAAAAAATTGCAACCACTTTGATGGTCTTTGATTTCCGTTGCGTCAATTAATTAACTAATCAATCGTAGAAACTTTCTCATGCGGTGTATTACAGTTTGAAACAACACTTGTATGTAGGTTTGCTTCAAAAAATCAAACACATCATCTGTTTTAAACACAATAAACACCTTTCATGAAAATTTTAATGAAAATTTTTCAAACCGTTTGTTAAAAATATTTCAAGTTTTCAAAAGTCATATATTTGTAAACTACCCTCAAATTATTTATACAAAAATAAAATTATATTATTATTTATCGTGAAAATTAATTCCCAGATAGATAATTTATTTTGAACTCAATCTCATAGGGAGTTTTCCAAAAAATTCAAATGTTCAAAAAATACTTATCAACAAACTACTCTTAAAGGAATTTTACACCCAAAATTTTTTATTTCTCATGTCAAACACTACATAGATATCCATTTTAAGTAAAATCATTAAAGGTATTTTCGAAAAATTTGAAAATTTTCAAAAATCACTCATCAGTAAGCTACGATAGCAAAAACTTTATAAGCTAAGAGAAAAGTTACTGTTAAATTGTCTACGCACTCGGACAAATACCCAACAACTCTTGATATTACCATGCGTAGAATATTAAACCAAACTCACCGTATCTTTTCCAGTGTATAAGTTAATAAGTCTTGTTTCTTGTAATTGAAACTATTAGAAAACATCTGAGCTGGTTTTGAAAAAAGAACATTCATTTTAAAGGTTAAGGATCCAGGATCTCGGTGAAAATAGTATATTCCAACAAAAACCCTATTTTCCTATCGAACTTCCAGCCTTTCTGCCGTGTGCGCGCGTAGCGGCTCTTCTGTACAATCATTCTTTGTTTATATCTCCATGGAAAACCATGGTTCGTATATGATTGTATATTTCTCTTTGGTTAAAATTAACGACTCAATTTTTACCTAAGTGGTAGTGTGCAGCAAATATAATAATAGCTAGAAGAGGGGTCGTTTTAAAGTACTCATCGGGGTGTAGAGGGGAAAAATATACGTTTATTTGATATGAAATAAACATTAAAAGCTCAAACTCTATGGAAGAGTAAACCTTTGACTAGAAAATGCAGTGAGGTCTTATTATAAAGTTTTGAATACATTTTAGTGTGATAATCAGAAGCCATCACCGTGGGGTCCTATAAATGGGTAATAAAGGAGACTTCAGCTCCAATTCTCATTCTGTAATATTTACCTCTTTTTGTCGTTAATTTTTTTTATGAAAAAATCGAAATGGTGTATTTGAAATTCAGCAGCAATTGGCTATTAACAACTTAGAATTATCAATACCCGAACTAACAGATAAAATGATAAAATGTAGATTTCCTTCCATTCCTTCTTTAACAGCTTTCTTTTCATTTGGTTCTGTTCAATAAACTTGTGAAAAATATAACGTTTCTTTTCAATGGGCTCAGCTACAACTCCATTTTATTTTTTGTTAATTTTTCAGAAATATTTTGTTGCGAACATTGCCTCTTGAAACTCAGATAATTAGCTCAGAATTATGTTTAAATGCTCTAAAATTCCCTCCTACAAGGTTAAATTCCTGAAATTATTTCTTGGGGAGGGGGTCAGGGGAGGCGGGGGGGGGGACACCCGGCAGATGGGGCTCCAATCCACTCCTAATTTCGAAAACCCACACGAGTGCCCTTGGCCATCGCTGTAACGATCCACTAGTGTATTTTATTAATTTTGGCCAGAAAAGATCGTGTTGTTGTGGTTATAAAAACAGACCCTAACATCCGTTTCCATCCAAGTTGCTCCGAGCATTGTTGTGGAGGTACAAGCTGCTCCGAGCATTGTTGTGGAGGTCCAAGCTGCTCAGAGCATTTTTGTGGAGGTCCAATCTGCTCCGAGCATTGTTGTGGAAGTCCAAGTTACTCCGAGCATTGTTGGGGAGGTCCAAGTTACTCCAAGCATTGTTGTGGAGGTCCAAGTTACTCCGAGCATTGTTGTGGAGGTCCAAGTTACTCCAAGCATTGTTGTGGAGGTCCAAGTTACTCCGAGCATTGTTGTGGAGGTCCAAGTTACTCCGAGCATTGTTGTGGAGGTCCAATATGCTCCGAGCATTGTTGTGGAGGTCCAAGCTGCTCAGAGCATTGTTGTGGAGGTCCAAGTTACTCCGATCATTGTTGTGGAGGATCTAGGTTGTCGGCTGTCTTACCGCGTTCAATTGTTTTTGTATGTGCTTCTATCCGTCGTTTCCTTTGACCCCACTTCCTTAATTATAACCTTATATTTCACAGTCGGGTGGATATGAAAGCAGTTGAGACATATAAACCTCGCTTGGTAGCTTAACGTGAAGAGCTACAGGGTGTTCGGAAAGTATGAAAACACGGGGTAAAACTACGTCACATTCTTCTCTACACTGAGAGGTAAACCTTGATCTTCTCACTAATGAACATTTAGGGAACGCTTTATAAAATACAAACATGTTATTTTCCTATCAACATTGATAACATTTACCATCTATTATTATTAATATTATTATTATTATTATATATGCATTTACATGATACTTCAGACGCAACAGCCGCAAGTCACATGACTTGACGTATGAATTGACGTGAAAGTATATTTAGTAAGCTGGTGTCGCCCAGAAAAAGAAAAGATGAAGTTATTTCAAGTCACGCCGAGAGGACAGCGCCGATGAGGCTGAGATCTTGTGATTGGTTGAGAGCTCAATCACGTGATAACGTTTCTGCTCTTGTTTTCCGGTGAGCGTGTGAACAGTATCAAGTTAGTCAGGAAGAGATTATCTCGCGTTTGATCGTGAGTCAAATGGGGGGAACATCTGCGACTGTACATCCAACCAAGCGGTGATAGCTCAACCAGCAGTGCTAGCTCAACAACCAGCAGTGATAGCTCAACCAGCAGTGATAGCTCAACAACCAGCACTGATATCTCAACCAGCAGTGATAGCTCAACCAGCAGCAGTGATAGCTCAACCAGCAGCAGTGATAGCTCAACCAGCAGCAGTGATAGCTCAACCAGCAGCAGTGATAGCTCAACCAGCAGCAGTGATAGCTCAACCAGCAGCAGTGATAGCTCAACCAGCAGCAGTGATAGCTCAACCAGCAGCAGTGATAGCTCAACCAGCAGCAGTGATAGCTCAACCAGCAGCAGTGATAGCTCAACCAGCAGCAGTGATAGCTCAACCAGCAGCAGTGATAGCTCAACCAGCAGCAGTGATAGCTCAACCAGCAGCAGTGATAGCTCAACCAGCAGCAGTGATAGCTCAACCAGCAGCAGTGATAGCTCAACCAGCAGCAGTGATAGCTCAACCAGCAGCAGTGATAGCTCAACCAGCAGCAGTGATAGCTCAACCAGCAGCAGTGATAGCTCAACCAGCAGCAGTGATAGCTCAACCAGCAGCAGTGATAGCTCAACCAGCAGCAGTGATAGCTCAACCAGCAGCAGTGATAGCTCAACCAGCAGCAGTGATAGCTCAACCAGCAGCAGTGATAGCTCAACCAGCAGCAGTGATAGCTCAACCAGCAGTGCTAGTTCAACAACCAGCAATGATAGCTCAACCAGCAGTGATAGCTCAACAACCAGCACTGATATCTCAACCAGCAGCACTGATAGCTCAACCAGCAGCAGTGATAGCTCAACAACCAGCAGTGATAGCTCACTCACCACAATGTAAACACGGTACATCTCGAGAACTCGCTTGTTTTGCTCACTAATGGCAGCCGATACAAACGGTTAGGAATGTTTTCCTTCCTCAGGTTCGTTGTCGGGAGGTTTGCCTGCAGAGCGCGGGGAAGGCCAAGAAGCCTCGACCTATAATTGGTTATGATAGCCCTTGATGGAGTATCGCGTTGAGGGAATAAAGCGTCAGTTCGGTAGAATAATCCACAATAATCCTCGCATTTTGGAAACATTTCCAATGAAGGACAAAATTTGTATATGTTATGAATATAATATTTGAACTATTTCACCAAATATTACATAATTTAAGAAATAATCATTTTTATAACAATCACTAAACAGTATTTTAGCACGGACTGGTGATTGAATGACATCTTTGACGTAAGCAGATAATATACATTCAGATATGTCAGCGTAGAATAATAATAATAATACAGTGGGCTTTGTTTATTGTATAGACATTTCTCCTGAGCAAGATGCACTTAATAGATGGTTTAAAAATTAAAATTAAAATGTGACAACAACAAAAACCTTATCTTCAATCTTCGACTTCGCATTTAAAAAGTAACTTTTGCACATCTTCAGATAACTGTGTTTAGGGCTACAAATACGATCTCATTGTTGTTATTTTAAAATTTTGTTCACACCACTTCAGAGTCACGTTTCAACTCGGCTTGAATCTGTTTGTTTTTTTGCGTCTTCAGTCAACTGCCTGAACGCTCTCTACCAGAGACAAAGCCTTGAATGCTCGTTGAGATCCAGCCAAGGGCCGAGGCTGTCTACTGTCAGCTGCGAGTGTGGGAATATTTCTGAAGCCGGGGGAGAAGAGTAATTGTTGTTACGAAACGTTTTGCAAGTAAAAGTTGTCCTTGATTAAAGGGGAATTAATTGTTGACACCATAGTCTGACTGTCAACACAGTAGTGGAGGAACTGTTGACCTCATAGTCTGACTGTCAACACAGTAGTGGAGGAACTGTTGACCTCATAGTCTGGCTGTCAACACAGTAGTGGAGGAACTGTTGACCTCATAGTCTGGCTGTCAACACAGTAGTGGAGGAACTGTTGACCTCATAGTCTGACTGTCAACACAGTAGTGGAGGAACTGTTGACACCATAGTCTGACTGTCAACACAGTAGTGGAGGAACTGTTGACCTCATAGTCTGGCTGTCAACACAGTAGTGGAGGAACTGTTGACCTCATAGTCTGGCTGTCAACTAAAAGGATCAGACTCTGGCACACTTTTCAGTCACTTCGTCAATTGTTTCGAAATTTGAGCCTTCTTTTGTTTGGCGAAGATATTCTAAGTGAACTAAGATGTTTCCCAGACATTTGGCAATACTACCGAGTGTGTGTGTGTGTGTGTGTGTGTGTGTGTGTGTGTGCGCGTGTGTGTGCAGCTAATAAACTGATGTTCTGCATGAAGGAAAACACTCCCCACAAATTATCACGCCTCTGGCCACAGTGAAAGGTGCGTGAGATATTTTCGCTATTAAGGGTGAGGTTGGTCCCTTAAGGCCGATTCACACAGAACGCTAATCTATGCTATGCTATGCTATGTTTGGTTTCACGTTCATTGCTAAGCTAAGTTGTGATTCATCTATTCCTCCCTCCTGAATTAAATGTTGTTTCTTTCTGGTCTGCTCCAGTGAAGTTAAGTTACGGCATTCTCCAAAAGAATTATTTGAACTCGGATGATAATAACTGAGGAAGTGGAGCTGCTGCTATTAACAGCTCTTTTGGAAGAGGAAGAAAATGTAGGAGGTGGAGGAGGTGGAGGAGGTGGAGGACGGTTCCGTGGCCACGAACCAAACCTGCAACGGGAAACATTCGGTGAATTTCCCCATCTAGTTGTGCGAGACTTGGAAGTAGACAAGGACCAATTTAAAATCTACCTTAAATAAAATGGAAATAAGTTTTATGAACTGATTAAAGACAACATTGTAAATCGCATTCCAATTGGATACGCGTGAAACAAACTGGAAACAAAATTTCAACACTTATTTGTGTATGTTCAACAATCCAGCACTGCGTCTGTTCAACACGTAGTCCAAACTGCACCTAAGATTGCTCGAGATGGAAGATGAAAAATTGTCCGGGCAGCAATCGGAAAATAATATAGTGCAGCGTAGCAAGGCATAGCTTAGTTTAGCTTAGCTTTCTGTGTGAACCGGCCTTAGCTCTGATCAGCTGGTGTCCCACACACAACCCTTCTAGAACAGTACAATATATCCTGTCACCACCATCACCACCCTCCACACACTGATACTGTCACCACTATCACCAGTCTGGATTGTATGTAGACAGTGTGTCCTCTCGGGTGTCGGATGAGAAGTGAATTGAACGCTCGGTAGGGCGAGCAGCTCGCTGGAGTCTTGAAGCAACAACATTGGGAAGTAGTGCTTACTGGCTATATCCAACCATCATTTATCACTTACTGGCTACATACAACCATCACATCACTTACTGGCTACATACAACCATCACTCTTCACTCACTTGCTATATACAACCATCATTCATTACTTACTGGCTAAATACAACCATCACTCATTACTCACTGGCTACATACAACCATCATTCATTACTTACTGGCTAAATACAACCATCACTCTTCACTCACTGGCTACATACAACAATCACATCACTTACTGGCTACATACAACCATCACTCTTCCCTCACTGGCTACATACAACCATCACTCTTCACTCACTGGCTATATACAACCATCACTCTTCACTCACAGGCTATATACAACCATCACATCACTTACTGGCTACATACAACCATCATTCATTACTTACTGGCTACATACAACCATCACTCTTCACTCACTGGCTACATACAACCATCACTCTTCACTCACTGGCTATATACAACCATCACTCTTTTCTCACTGGCTATATACAACCATCACTCTTCACTCACTGGCTATATACAACCATCACATCACTTACTGGCTACATACAACCATCATTCATCACTTACTGGCTACATACAACCATCATTCATCTCGCTTTAGGTTTAATATGTGTCTGGAGTGAATTCAGAGGCGTAAAAGGAAGTATTAAAAGGTAGGATTCTACAAGTATATTTACAATTAGGCTCATGCGACTGCAATGGTTTGGAAAATGTTTGTCTTGAACAATATACAGATTTAACTGGAAAAGAGGCATTCGTGTAGTTACCTGGAACTCCCTCCCCCAACCAATGGCTCCCTCCAGCTACCCCCAGTGTAGTTACATAGAACTCCCTCCCCCAACCAACGGCTCCCTCCAGCTACCCCCAGTGTAGTTACATAGAACTCCCTCCCCAACCAACGGCTCCCTCCAGCTACCCCCAGTGTAGTTACATAGAACTCCCTCCCCCAACCAACGGCTCCCTCCAGCTACCCCCAGTGTAGTTACATAGAACTCCCTCCCCAACCAACGGCTCCCTCCAGCTACCCCCAGTGTAGTTACATAGAACTCCCTCCCCCAACCAACGGCTCCCTCCAGCTACCCCCAGTGTAGTTACATAGAACTCCCTCCCC
>CABFWB010003555.1:0-12614 GCA_902151455.1 Timema bartmani | reverse complement strand
GGCTCTCCCCCAAGGTGTAGAGATCGTGAGGGGAGGTTGCAACCTCACTTGTTGATATCGCTACTCTGAAGGTTACAAACTACTGGCTCTCCCCCAAGATGTAGAGATCGTGAGGGGAGGTTGGATATCGCTACTCTGAAGGCTACAAACTACCGGCTCTCCCCCAAGGTGTAGAGATCATGAGGGGAGGTTGCAACATCACTACTCTGGAGGCTACAAACTACTGGCTCTCCCCCAAGATGTAGAGATCGTGAGGGGAGGTTGCAACCTCACTTGTTGATATCACTACTCTGGAGGCTACAAACTACCGGCTCTCCCCCAAGGTGTAGAGATCATGAGGGGAGGTTGCAACATCACTACTCTGGAGGCTACAAACTACCGGCTCTCCCCCAAGGTGTAGAGATCGACAAGCAGCCCTAAATCGGGTCAAATATAGACTCTAGACTTTAGTTGTCCCTATTTATAAATGTTCGTCAACTTTTTATGAGTCTTTTTTTTTATCCCTCAAGGACTTGTCCACAGAACCGTGGAGAGCGTTGCAAGGATCTTATCCTTTGACCTTGACAATGTCCTCTGGGCTTGTTCGCGGCAGGAAGGTATAATGGAGGGCTCGGTAGTTAAAACTCCCGCTGCTTATCTAGCTAGACTCATTACCCGAGTCAGGGGGAGAAGAAACATCAAGTAAAATAAATGGTCCTGTGAACCGCACAGAATTTCTCGATACTCTATATACATTATACTTAGAGCTCGTAAGATATGTGAAACACAATAATATACACTCTTACAGAAACATATTATTTGCTCTCCGCATTTTCTACTCCTCATTTTTCAAAACTCTATTTTAAAACTATATTTGCATATAGCTCATCAATTATTGATTTCATAAAATATTCTATCAAATACATTTTTTCTTTATTTCAGCAGTGTTGCAACTTTGCAATGATAAGTTATCTCGTATCTTAAATAGTTGCGGGTAAGTGATCAAATTTGAAAATTTCCGCTGATATAAAGTATCCTCAAAGTGAGTTCCATGGTAAAGTGGGATGCCCCGTTTTGTTTTTAATGTTGATACAGATTTTAGTCAAAATCGTTAAAGCCTATTTATTTTGAGAGAATCTTGTCTTTTTTTTTCTCTTTTCGACCGTGGTTAAACCACCCCTAATTTTAGGGTTGGATCCAAAAAAACTTCTGGGAAACCTTATGAAGACCCCAGACACCAAGTTTTAGCCTGATCAGTAAAATGGTTTACGCTCTAGTCCCAGTAACAGACGGACGGACAGACAGACAGACGTACAGACAGACGGACAGACAGACGGATGGTATTGCAAAAACAACTTTTTCAAGTTCATGGGGTCATGAAACGTCGACATACATCAAAATCAAGAATGAGATTTTTTACTATCACAATACTTTCTCTACCCGAGCGGTCACGAGAAAGTAAAAATACTATCTGTAAAACAAACGAAATAATTCAATAATTACTAGAACAATCACAATCTGTAGTAAGCTGATTATGTATGAACATGTATATATATTTATATATGTTCCTCGTACATCGGTACAAAACATCAATATTTCAAAACAATGGCCAGCAAACATCGAGAAGCTTCTTTCTATTCCTTGGTCAGAGCCAGGCACGCTAGCCGTTAAACCAGCTCACGTGATTTTTTTTAATATTGTCATGAAGTATAACTTGGGGTCAGCTAGAGGGGAAAAAAAACTATCCATCATACTGTACTTTATACTCGTTAGGCAACTTTCATGAATACTTTCCAAACCTTCCTGACAAACATCTTGTCATTAGCAGATTTTTTTTTTTAGCTTCCTTTCTCTTTGTATGTTCGTTTCTAATCTCTCTGGTCATACAATCAAAACAGGCGTTGAGCCACTGTAGCAGCAGGGAAATGTTTAGTTGGTCTAACGCTCACTGGAAGCGCTACTTGAGGAGTTTATATAACATAACTCGATTCTAGAGGAGCTCGCAGTGTGACATTTTGGAGGTGTGACGTCAAACGCAATTAAAACCTTACAAAGTAGCCTAAGAGTACAATTTGTCATAGAAATAACCTTCCTTATCTGAGAGATACTCACTCTACTTCAACCTATTCATACGTCAAGTCATATGGTCTACAGCTGTCACTTTTGATAGATAGTGTCCATATTTATTAAATAACACCAATGATATAGTAAAATGTTAGCAATGTTGATCTAAAAAAATGTGCTTGTATTTTTTTATAAGTTTCTTTCGATGAAAATTGGACTGCGGACACGTGGCCAAGCACAATATTGTAATTTTGTGATTGCACCATTATTATTATTATTATTATTATTGATATAATATTACCATCAGGTGTTCTGTCTTTTGATCCTGAAACCTAATAATCTTTCCTTGTTTGATGTCATCCCTCCGCTGCATTCATGGCCCTCCTGTTTCCTTTCTGCCTTCCACCTTGCCTTCTATGACGTCATTCATTGAAATATTAATGATTCCTTTTTTAATTCACTTTTCTTACAACTTCTTTGTTAGTCGCCCGATCTGTCCACTTTATCCTCTCTTTTATACTATAATAATATACGGAATATAAAATAATTATATTACAATGGAAAAGCTGTATTTAATATTACTAAATAAGTAAATGAATTAAGAGGATCTAGAAAAAAGAATATCATAAATATTTTTGTGTATTTCGTTTACCCTGTAAGGTAGCAAGCTTACCTTGCTTGGTCCCACTATGGAGGGCCATAGTGTAATATGTCGAGGTAGGACCTACATTTCAGGATAGATGGAGTGAACATAAATAAACAATTAAAAAACATGATATTTGGATAAAATATTTTTGTTATTATTTTGATACCAATACCACACCAGGGAGCTCTATTTACTTCTGGAGGAACACTGGTGTTATTGAAATAGTTATTGTGTAAAAATTACTATGAATATTTTATTTTGTCCATAATGTCATAGGTGTTGTACATATTGATGATATTTCGACATTTTAATAACCCATTTATCACATTAAATATAATATATCCTTTAATATATATTATAAATTATCATAAAATAGTAAATTGTGACCAAATATCTCCTCAACTTTTAATGTGTTTAAGAGGGATAGAGATACCCGAAAGTTTCTTTCTTTATCGCGCCATTGTTGTGCAAACGACATCTCGAAAACTTCAGCCACAGATGTTCATTCAGTCATGTATATTATAGAGATCACTGAGCCACACCCATAGTTGAGATGAGCCCAGGTTTGACAACCCCCGCCAGCGCTACCAACCTGCCCTCGAGAAAGTTTACCCGTTTGAGCGGGTGGAAGTGCGGAGGAAAGCAGAAACGCAAAGAGAAGAAAGTGGAAACAGGTTGGAATGGTTATACAAGACAACCGCTGAGAGGATTCTTCGCGCGCGAGAGAGAGAGATAATACCTGATAGACTACAGGAGATGTAATATAATCTAAGAAGCTGATCGACGCGATTGAGGGGAACCTGGTTACATTCTAGGTTGTAGCTAGATTAATTTAGAATTAGTAGAGATTATCCCGTTAAGGGCCGACATCTGAAGTTGAAGTGTAAAAAGCTATAAACTGTAGCCAATATACCCTCAGTTATAGACTGTAGCCATCAAAGCCCCAGTTATAGACCATAGCCAATATACCCCCAGCTATAAACTGTAGCCAATATACCCCCAGTTATAGACTGTAGCCAATATACCCCCAGTTATTAGACTGTAGCCAATATACCCTCAGTTATAGACTGAAGCCATCTTGAGCTCTGTTTGGTCCCCCTTGTAATAAACCTCATCACGCCACTGTTGTGTCACGCTGACTGGCGCCCTTTCCATCCGCCATCTAGACCGGTTCTCTCCTCTCTCTCTCTCTCTCTAATTAGAGCAGGAAACACTTTCTTCTAGCACTTGTCTCCCATATCTGCGTCACGCGACCTGGAGAAACTACGAGGAAATGCACTCCTATTTGCGTGGAGGGAGAGGTGGAAACTATTTAGAGAGAGAGGGGGAACACCCTCAGCCCCACCGGCAAACCAGACTAGATAAGCCTGACGCTTATTCCGCGTGACCACTGACTCGTGACATCCACAACCTACACTCATCTAAAGACGAAGGAAGAGGACGGTGAATTTTAAGTGGGTTTAATCCGAATTCGCTTAAAACAGGCCGGAAAAAGCAGCAAAAAAACTCGTAGCCTCATTTCAATCTTCCCGCCAGTCGACCTCGCTGGCGTTGAGCCTATGCCACCAATCAGACGTAGTCTCCACAATTATTCTGGTGAGCTGTGGTGTTAGAGGAGAATAGAGAGGATAAAGTGGACTGATCGGGTGACTAATGAAGATGTTCTAAGAAGAGTCAGTGAAAAAAAAAGAAAGAGAACAATTCTGGAGGCGATTCTATGAAGAAAGGTTAACTGGATGGATCACATCATGAGAGTAAATGTCTTATTGAGTGACGTCATAGAAGGCAACGCTTAAGGGCAAAGGGGGACAAGGGGACCACAAATAAAACTGATGGATGACTTCAAACAAGGATGAAGTTTCAGGATATAAGAAACGAAGCTGCTGAGAAGACACGTTGAAGTAAGTGTTCAATTTGGACAAGGCAACGAGCCTGTCCAGAGACGGAACACCTAATGATACTTATTACTATTATTACTATTATTATTATGTCTCCAGTCGCACGTATTTGTTTTAAAAGAAAGATGAGAGCCGAACTTTGTTAACGACCCAGCCAGCGGTTCCGGTCGAGCGGCTCCAGGTGAAAACAACACGAAACAAAACAAACGCGCGCTTTCCTGGCGCCCCGCAGGTCTGCCAACTGTTGGAGCGGAACTTGAATGTCTTCACGGCAGATCTAATTCCAGACGTGAGGTGCGCTTGGCGGCCATCTTGGTTTGGTTCAGCGATTGTTTATCTTTGTAAACGCCCCCTGATTAGACTCGTAAGGGATATCAGCATATATATACACTGCCGGATTAGGGATGAGTAAGGCTGAGTTTAGAGGAAATGTGCACGCATTTGCGTAAGACGCCTCTGAGCAGTCAGTAGCGTGTCCGCTTACTGAGCGAAGGTTCCCGGGTTGGATTCCCAGCATGGCCGAAAAATGTATCATTAGTAAAATGGGGGTTTCTTCTTTTTCACAGCGATAAATTAACGAGCTGGGGGCTGGACGCTGTGTCTGTTCTATAGTTAGGTTAGTTTACTAGCCCCTGATCAGTCGTATCAGATAGGGCATGTTAAATACCTAAAAAAAACTGTATTTGCGTGGAGGGAGAGGGGGGAAACTATTTAGGAAACACCACAGTAAATTAGTCTGACCAAGAATCGAGCCCTTATCTTCCGGCAATCCAGCATATTGTGAGAGTGACGCCTTGAACCATGTGACCACTGAAGATATTATAGATAAATCAAGATGTTGCTTTTATTTTTTGCGGTCTTTTAAAATTAGAATGTTAATCCAGTTATTGAATTGTATTTCATTCAAACAAAACCTTAGGCGAGCTTCAAAAGTTTACGTTCCACAGAACTACAATCAACTTTGCACCAGTAGTAATTTGTTCACTGTTATGACAAGATTAGGTTAAGACTCCCTTAGGAAGTTTAGGTCAAAGTAAATAAATGCCTAACTTGTTGATTGCGTCATAAATCCAGAGCTTAATAATGCATAGTGAAATAGGGATGGGGGGGGAATTAAACTTACGAGTCAACCTCGTGTGTGTTCTCTACACCTTGATGGCTACACACAGTACGAGTCAACCTCGTGTGTGTTCTCTACACCTTGATGGCTACACACAGTACGAGTCAACCTTGTGTGAGTCCTCTACACCTTGATGGCTACACACAGTACGAGTCAACCTCGTGTGAGTCCTCTACACCTTGATGGCTACACACAGTACGAGTCAACCTCGTGTGTGTTCTCTACACCTTGATGGCTACACACCAGCGCTCATCATAGCTTTAATTCAATTGTTTCCAATTAAGTACATAACTAAAATAATAATATGTTTAAAACCTGTTCTCGTGCCATTATTGCTGGAAGTGGTGCTCGCAAGGCGGAACAGTTTCGGACAAGAGTAATTAAATTACTCCGTTCATTGTAATTAAATTTGACGTAGGCTTTCTAAACTCAAGTTTGCTTATCAGTACATGACTTACAAACAAACTAAACCTATAGTGATAACAATCCTAGCGTACACGCCTTAACAGTGACGTCTAGAATGTGAGATATCGCCTTGAACAGCGGCAACCCGCCGTGGAGGTGCGTTTGACAAGAAAACAACACTTGCCTGCTTTAGGGGTTAATATTGTCTAAACTTTAGAATTTGACAGATCTGGAGCTTCGAAACCCCTCAAACCCGTCCTGAATTATAACTTTGTTTGTTCGAGGAAGGCTAGATCCATGTTTGTAAACATTTACTTTGATTTCGGAAATAAAGACATTTCTCGTAGAACGTCCTTGAAAAGTGTACATCTTAGAATGTAAATATTTATAATCCTGTAGACTGTAGACGTGTTGATATATTCCAGCCTCGTTTTGGCGTCAGCCATTATTTAAAACCAGCATTGAAGTGCACGGCTTTGCCCGAGAGAAATATCTATGGTAAAAAGTGTTAAAAGGTCGAAAAGGGGTAAACATTTCACAAAAGGGCAAAATGTAATAAAACATGTCAAAAAGGGTAAAAAGGACAAAAAGTAAATCTAATCCAAATTTTAAAAGTCCAGCTTCTAGGTACAAATGTTCGTACACAGGGGCTACTAATGTTTCAATGTCGGACGTCTGCAAGCGGTAGATATCTCGCAATGCTCATAGTGGAGCCAGTCAAGGTAAGACTGTAAGGTATCAAACTTATCTTGCTTGTTTCCGCTATGGGTCAGCCTAGAAGATAGGGCCATAGTGGAGCCAGTCAAGGTAAGACTGTAAGGTATCAAACTTACCTTGCTTGTTTCCGCTATGGGTCAGCCTAGAAGATAGGGCCATAGTGGAGCCAGTCAAGGTAAGACTGTAAGCTTTCATCTTAAAATGAGGGTACCACGCACATCAGCTTGGAAATTGTAATAGGAGTAATTAAGTTAACGATCTATCTGTTGATACTTTCTCTCTAATGGCTATTCAAGGACTATACATCGTAAATACTCTCCTTGAAGATATTTTGAGTTGAACTTCTCGTGCCGACCATTAAATCTGGTTACAGAGCTCCGACATTTTATTTAGAACTATCAGGCAAATGTCAGGGACATGGGTGCGTTGGGAAGTGCGTGAGAAACAAAATATTAGTTGGTGGTCTTGACGTAACATAATAATACGTAAGTTAAGTTATATGGGAGTATATTTTTATAGTCTTAGTGACGGACACTATCGAATAATTTGATAATAATGGCCTTCTTCGGTGGTCGAGTGGTCTGAGGTGTCACTCTCATGATATACTTGTGACGGGAAGATTAGGGTTCAAACCCAGGTCGAGTCTACTGAGGGTGATATGGTTTCCAACTCTCCTTCCACGCAAACGCGTGTAAATTACCTCTAAAATTCTTCCTTCCTCATCCCTCCACCATTATAAAAGTTACTATGTATGATAAAACCTATAAGATGCGGTGATAAAGGCTGGACTACATAGAGTCGTACCCGCCTGTCGTAACGTGTCGTAGTTGCTTACTACAAAAGGGAATGTATACAATGAAATGTCGTAGCACGTAATTCCAACCAATAGGAATTAATAAAACATAAGCAGTCGAAAAACAATAAATACACCAGACTGTTACAGTTTACACAACTATATAGGTAGAACAGCTGTATTCTTTTATTTCGTAAAGAGGAGGGTAAATACTGACAGACTCAAGAAGTGTAGCGTCGAAATCCAGTTTACACCAGTGTTTAACAATCCAAAGTCAACAAAAAGCAAAGAGCATACATACACCAGCAAGTCATAATATTAATACTTTCAAATGATTAAAATACATATCTTTAAACAACGATTGTTTTTAACTAAAAAAAAATCAATATATATTTATATAGATTTCCATGAATGTGGCCACTATCCTAGATTAGATAAATATTAACTTTAACTGATTTTAGTAGTGCAACCATATTTGTTTCTGATTGGCTGAACGCAACGTGTTGCAACGCAAGAGATTGACAGTGTCCATCTCCCGACAAGCTATTCCGGCAGTTCCGACTTACCACTGCGGTTGCGACATTCATTGTAGACAGTCAATATTACGACTCTATGTGGACGAGCCATAACAAAAATTGATTTATTTTTCTGAATGGACAATTGGAGCACCTATTAAAAAATACAAACATATTTTATCTGTCGATGTTGACAATATTTTACTATATTATTATTACTTTATAGATAGACCCTACTGATAATGCCTATCAAAAGCTACAGATGCAGATCATATTAATTGATGTAGGGTCTGATCACCACAGGTTTTTACCTGGATGACAGTTGAAAAATCATGTGTTTAGGTTTTGAGTTGCCAACACTCGTAAAAAGTTCACTGTTTTGTTATAAATTATAAGTTTTTTAATCACGTGTTATATTTTACATTTAAAATAACGTAAGCTCAAGTTTTCTCATATTATTACATTACTTATAATAATTTCTTTTTATCCAATCCAAAACAGTATTTTAAACATAATTAAAAGTGCTTATTCCTCAGTTTGGAATGTTATATATAATGTGTAATATGGTGCATACATTAATATATTTTTAATGGAGGCATCGTGTTTACTTGGAAAAGGGAAAATATTTGTCCTTTTTTTTAATTCATAGCGTATAATATATAATAAGTTATGTTATGATTATTTTATCGTATTTTAAAATATTTTATTGAATAAAATATTTGTATCCACTCCGTGGGTGCACCATTGTATTATTATTATTAGCACCGCGTCTTACTACCCGTTCTGGTTATACGCACTTACGCTAGTGTGTAATGGTAGGGTGATTGTGAGATGAAATGGAGGACCTACAGTTTAACGTGGGATCCGAACCACGGTGGAGGCCTGGCATTCCTCACATTCACAAGTTGTGATTAATACACGTCTTGTCAGAGGTGAAGGAAGGGTTTGGCAATCAGATAAATCTTTGCCGGGACCGAGGATTGAACCCCGGACCCTCAGCACAGAAGTCTGACACCTGACCCCTGGACCACCAGGTGACCTGCACCATTGTAAAGAATTTGTTTCTGTCATGTTCAATCACATGGTTTTAATTCGTCGGTTGCTATTTTGAAGCTATGTTCGTTAGATCTTTTGTGGAAGTGATGTGAATAATAATTTTTTTAAGTAGAATAAAACTATAAATAAGCTTTGTGCCCGACCTCAAATAAATATAAATAATATTGTCCTAAATTACTGTGGTTAACCATCACATTATAGATTACCATACGTTTTCATTACAGTTATCCATAGTGACAGATGTCAGCTGTTGGCGTAGGGATACATTAGGGACTATTTCTAGTAACTGTTTGAGCTGTCATCCAATTAAGCTCGGGTGGTGAATGTATTCTATGAATATGTAAAAATATAGTTTTAGTAACATTTGTAACTATCAAAAAAAACCTTGATTTCTGAATCTGGTTGTGGATAAAGTTGGGCTCCAACGTCCTATTTGCGTGTGCAGAGGCGTAAGATGTGACTTCCTACTAGACTCGCTTAGTTCGTCTCTTGATTAGACCAATAATCCGTGTCCTTAATCAAGTGCTGTTATCTTGTCAAACAAAAGGAAACTACAAAACTTGGATCGACCAAACTTCGTCGAAATAAAATAATTTCAGAAAATCTTATAAACAACATCAACATTTTCGTAACGATACTTTTTTTTATAGTTTTTATTTATTTTTTCCCGGGAATAACAATATTCTTAATATGTTAAAGTTTTCTATGAATTGCTGTTCAAAGAAGATGGATGAACACATGACAGGTTTAGAAAATGGTGACTTTAATTTAGATTCGAACATAGATGCTCATTTGTTTATCAATGATTGGCCCTCCGTAGCCATATACGTAACAAGTCCTTAATAAAGTCAAAGTTAATCCATCTTCTACGAAATTACGAATATAAAGTACGTGGGCGAGGAATATGTCCTGCTAAAAGGACACAGGATCTTCTTACGTCTGTTAGTTTGATGTAGGTTTGGGCAGAGGTAGCGACGTGGGCGGACGGTGAAGAAACTAAGAGTCATGCGTAGGAAGAGTGCGAGTGACCTTGACATTGAGCATTGAAGAGAGTCATGAGGTCATCCGTTGGGTTGTCAAGTAGGTTAAGTTAAGTCGGCCCACAAACAAACAGGTGGTCTCCTTGGATCCTACGTCCTTGAGCCCTCGGGAGGTGAATTACCTGGACCCCTTCAACGGAAAACTGTAACCAACTGTGTCAACAAACAAACAAACAAACAAACAAACAAAGCCGAGGTTTCTCCATCATCGTGACCTACTACCCGTTCGGGTGATACGCCTATATTACGCTAGTGTGTTAGTGATGAGGAAGGTTGAATTTTTGATAAAGTGTACCTGGATTTGCGTGGAAGGAGAATGGAAACTATTTAGGGAAAAAATCCAACCTAAGAACACCCTAACCTCGATCTCCCCGTCATCGGTAGTCGAATCTATTGCGAAAGTGACGCCTTAGACCATGCGGCCACCGAAGGGGGTTAATCAGATGTTGCGCGTTAGGTAAAATATTGATAAAACCTCTAATAGGCAGTACACAAATTTTGTGTTTACTGGAATGAACACAAAAACTATTTGCTGTGACCCTAAACCTGGTTTAAAAGCTCACATTTTCTTCTCTGGAAAGACCACAATTTTTTCGTTGCTCACTAAGAGCCAAATGTTCTGGAAATGAAAGGTAACTGTTATAGGAGAGTAGAATGGATCGTTGGAAATAGAATGATGTCATTTAATAGTCAGTTTATTTTCCTCCTCTCCTGTTTGTTCTCCTACTACTGGATGGTTCCCCCTGGTAACTTTATAAGCCCACTTACTTTCTGGAGTTTAGGAGTTACTGTAAGATTATTTCAGTGTCTTAAAATGTCTACAATTATAAAACCCTGATTTTGGTAAGAAGAACAATATCAGGTGGTGACTAAAGTTACTAAAACTGCTCTCCCGACCAAAATCAGGGCATATTATTTTAATGTTTCTTGGTGAAGAAACGTTTCATACCCGATGTTGAAACAGAAATTGTTTGCTTTAGAATGCCACACGCTTATTTTTAGACACCGCCTTGGTAAGAACGGGTTAGGAATAACAGATCTATCTGACAGATACAAACAGTTTATATAACAACTTTCATATAGTCATACGTCAAGTCATGTGATCAGGAACTCAAGGCCTATGAAATAATTTACGTTAATCGGTGAAAGTATGGCCGTTATTATAACAAGAGTTACCGATGCCATAAAAAAAAAGTGGTTGAGCTGTAATTTTTTTTTTAATTCGAGGTGTTTAACATTAACTTTCTGAACCGACTGATAATATCAGTAGATGACTTTTTAACTGATTTAAATATATATCAGACACAACATCCAGTCCCCTGGTTGTTAATTCATCACTGTGAAAGGGTAAACCCACATTTTTTTTTTTTTTTTACCAATGATGAATTTTTCGGACATGCCTAGAATAAAACCCGGGAACCTTAGATCAGTAGAATACCGACTGGGCTAAGGTGTCAGACTATCGAGCTGTAGATTTGCACCAAAACGTCTGAACTTTCTTTTTAACCACAATCCTTGTGAGTTGGATGAGCAATCAAGTTGACTTACCGTGGATTCAGTCAGTCAGTCAGTCAAGAACAAGAGCAGAGCTGAAATGTGGTCACGTGACGAGCTCTGAACCAATCACAAGAAATCAGCGCAAACTGTGAGTTGCTCTGCGCGAGTAGAAACAATCTCAGCTCTGTCCATGCTTCTCTATGAAATATGCGCGGAAGAACCAATCAAATCTCAAAAACCGCCGACTCAAGTACATATACGCTTATAGAGCGAGATACAGGCAGACAGCTGCCTCTACTTTTGGGAAATTATTTGTAATAACTCATTAAAAGGAATGTGTGTGTATGTTGTTATAGTTCTGTGTCGATTTGTTTCTCCACACAACATAATTATTATTATAAAACATCCATCATGGCAACAATCTACAAGATATGTTTATCCATTAGAAAATTTAAATATATTGATAGCCACCGATGTTTTAATTCTGTGTTGCAAGGCATCATGAGACAACGTGCGTTTCTGCCTGCTTATAAATTGCTGCGTCACTCGAATAGATTCTGTTGTGTATTTTCGCTGTACTTGTGAATCAAGCTTTAGATGATATTGCGCCTCGAACACGATGAATATGGTGATAAAAGTTAAAACTGATAATGTTATCAATGCTTACTGTGAAATAAAGTGTAGTTTCCAAACTGTCCTCTCCTCTGCGTTATTTATGTACGTCCTCCGGTAGATGTCAGCACAGTGCGGAGCTGTGGAGGAGATGCTTGGGTCATAGTATCGTCCTCTGGTAGATGTTAGCATAGTGCAGAGCTGTGGAGGAGATGCTTGGGTCATAGTATCGTCCTCTGGTAGATGTTAGCACAGTGCAGAGCTGTGGAGGA
>CABFWB010003554.1:51819-76850 GCA_902151455.1 Timema bartmani | reverse complement strand
AGGGATACATAATTTGGTCTGGTAGCTTTTCAAAGCCGTCAGCTGTCAGTCAGCACCAAAGAAGACATGGGGCTACTGTAGCTCTTCCAATATCCTAATGTGGCCCTCCATTTAATTAGTTTGGGTATCTATGGTTGTAGGCGTCACTCTCGTGTTAGACTAAGCTGCTGATGACAGGGAGATCTGGATTCAAACCTGGTCAGGTCTACCGAAGGTGGTTTTTCCTTAATGGTTTCCCCACTCTCCTTCCACGCAAACGCGGGAAGGTAACCTCTAAACTGCTTCCTTCCTCACCCCTACCTTATTAGATTAGTTAGCATATATGAGTATAACTGAAACAGGTAGTAAGACGCGGTGATAAAAACAATATCGAAAATAAAAAATATTAATAGAGAGAATGTATGACAAGATATTACAGAGCGACTAACGTGATCGGTTGTATTAACTACGAATGTATTTTATTAAGTCTGGGAATAAATTATAGAACGTTACCAATTATTCACTCTTCGAGCAAATTTAATGTACCCAACGTTTTTGGTGAATTCATTCCAACTCCTCTCATGTGAATTACGGCTTCCTCTTCGCTTGAACTGTTCATTTTGAATAATGGCTGCTGCCCGTCTATTGCGACGCTGTGCGTAGTACAGGGGCTGAGCCGAGCGGAGCCGACTTGAGCCGAGCGGACCCGACATGAGCCGAGCGGACCCGACATGAGCCGAGCGGACCCGACATGAGCCGAGCGGATCCAGTGCGCAGCAACCTTAAGGTGGGATCGAAAGGATCGCGATAAAAGGTAAGTGTTTTTGTATTTTTTATAGCAAATTTTTTGCTAGAAAAAAATAATTCAAATATTTATTCATTCTTCGCGTGGTGTTATCAACAGTTGTTGGATATCTGGCATGGGCATAGCGGCATTAGATGAGAAACTTTTTAAATGAAGAGAAAAAGTTTTAATTAAATTCAAAGACACCCTTGATAGATTTTCAAGAAATGTTGATATCACCATGTGAAGAAAATTAAACTATATGTTTCTTCTGGATAAATATTTTATTTATATTGCTTACATTTTTTTTTACCTGCAATCCATACCACTCTAGCTTAAGGTGGTATGTATAGGATCGCAATTTAAGGCCAGTATTTTTTTAAGGTTTTTACGACCAACTTTTTTCGGGAACAGTTAATGAAATATTGCTTCTGTAGATGGATTTATTTTAATTTTTTTCACGTAGTAATCTCAAGAATTTCTGAATAACCTACCTGTAGATTGACGAGGACTTTGAAACAATTTCTCATAAAATTCAAATATCCCCATTAAAGATATTCAAAAAGTTTTTAGAATTATGTATGTATAAAATTAAACTAAACGCATCTACTGGAACAATATTTGATTTATTTTAGGGAAAAAAGAATTTTCGCTAAGAAAATCTGCAGAAACATTCCACGTTAACGCGTTTAACCCGGTTGCGAGTTGGCCTGTGTAGGTGTATATGGGCACAGCACAATCCCGCAGACGCCGCATTGTGGGGGCGACAAGTAGGGGTTTGCCACCCCGTGGGACACGAGCCAAACCCCTGTACGGCTAGTCTAGCCCTGGTTCAGAGCGTAAAACGTGATTCACACGTTCAACAACAACAACAAAAAGAAGAGAACAGTATTTTTTTTTTATTGGCGCAGAAATTCACTCGTTAGAAGATATGTATGTTGCTAAGAAAATAAACTCGTGATTATCACATTTTATTTATGAGTAAATAAACTTAACTTTTAGATTATTGTCACGATGTATATTTTCAAATTATGATGTGTAGTATGTATGCATGAATATAAATAGAGAGCGTATGGACTACATCATTCGTAGCCCAGTTAGTGGAAAGATTAGCCAGTGCTAACGTACCGATGCCCAGGGAACGCCCAAATGTACTAATAGTACATCCTTTCCGTGGAGGCTCTTTCCATGTCCCGATGAGATGAGGTGATGGTGATAGTGAGTACGAGGGTGATAGTGAGTATGAGGGTGATAGTGAGTATGAGGGTGATAATGAGTATGAGCGTGATAGTATGAGGGTGATAATGAGTATGAGGGTGGTAGTTAGTATGAGGGTGATAATGAGTATGAGGGTGATAGTGAGTATGAGGGTGATAGTATGAGGGTGATAGTATGAGGGTGATAGTGAGTATGAGGGTGTGGAACCAGCGGAAACAATTGAACCTAATTTAAACTGTATTAACTAAACCCTTGTAACCATTGGGGTAGTTCCCCTTTCAAGAAAAAAATACCCATAGTACCAGCTTGAAATCGAGCCCGGGACCCTTAGACTCGTAGCCAGCTTTATTTATCATTACACCACGGGGTCGGCTATGATATGTGCAAGTTGCACAACCAAAAATAGACGCCCTACATTTAATGAGTTATTTTAAATCTCCTCACAACAGCCGACGTAAATTCAAACCTATGTCTAGCTACACAACAACACATGGACTGATTGAAATAAATTGGTTTGGACATTTGATTGGAGCTCACAAGCAGATAGTTTTAGAGCAGAGCCGAGAATGCTGAAACTATTTCAACTAGAGCCAAGCGTGCCAGGCAGATGGATCTTAAATTTTGTGAGGGTTTTTAGAAGAACGCGAGAAACACAAGCAATCATTTTAGATCCTAAACCGAGTTCTATGCTGGGTCACCGAATATCTGCTAGTTTGAAAGGTCTAAAATATATCACAATCTATTGAGTATTAATGAAGGGATTAGATGTGATTTCAGTCTCTGTTGCGCGCAGCACATATCTGTACTAATAGGGTGGAAACAAGGAAGGTAGAATTTAAAATAAACGTAGGCCTATCTGCACTTGCGTGAAGGAAGAGTATCCGACAGATTCGAACCTAGACCTTTGAGACACTGGTATATCAGTTTATTGCGCGGATGACACCTTTGAGCGTGCGACCACGTATGAATGTGTGCTCCACCAAAACCTTTTTAAGTGAAATAAGTGACTAGTAGGTAGTCATTTATTACAGAAAATAAATTACTTATTTTAAAATTAATTTAAATTTAACATTTTTAGGCAATATATTAAATTAGAAAATATTTTTACGTCAACTACATACATTTCATTGTATGTATTTTATTATTAAGGTTATGTTTAATATACTAATGATGTTAAATACTAGATTATTATTATTAGCACCGCGTCTTACTACCCATTCGGGTTATACGCACTTACGCTAATGTGTAATGGTAGGGGTGATAGTGAGATGAAATGGAGGACCTACAGTTTAACGTGGAATCCGAACCACGGTGGAGGCCTGGCATTCCTCACATTCACAAGTTGTGATTAATACACATCTTGTCAGAGGTGAAGGAAGGGTTTGGCAATCAGATAAATCTGTGCCGGGACCGAGGATTGAACCCCAGACCCTTTGCACAGAAGTCCGACACCTTTCCCCTAGACCACCAGGTCACCTTAATACTAGATAAAAATATACTTTATTGTAAATTAAATCGGTTACGCTGAACCCTAGCAACCCTATGATGTGTTGTCTGCCAGGTTTTACTGAGGGCGGAGATCACCGAGCCTGCCGTTTTATTTCAGATATTTATTTATCCAAGCATATAACTACAATAGTTTGATTCTTAGTTTTAACGATAAATGTGCGTAAATTTGGTAAAATATCATTATTCGGATTCGGCTCACTTTTTTCTGTGCTCACCCGTTTTTATCTGAGTGTTATGTACAAACATGTTTGCTAACACTTTGAACATAATGTTTTTAAGGTTTTGACAGATAGTTCAAACAAAAATTTATCCTGTTCATAAATAAAGTTTTCAAATCAACCCTACCTAAAACCTAAAAAAGAAATGTAATAGTTGACAAACTGTTAACAAATAAAACAGATACATTGCTTGTGTGTGTAAATTTGAGACTATGAGACAACTAAAATAAAGTTAAGTTCATTTATATTCAAATGGTATATCAATATTATAAATGTTGTAATGGTGAGAGCAACGACCACCCCTAACGCCCACCGAACCACCTTAGGATTGACAGGGTTAAGGGCTATAGCAGGCTAGAGATAACTTAAAACAAACTTAAGAGTAACATAATTCAAATGTCACCTGTTGGCACTGAACCCCAAACTTTTGATTAGTAGCTCGTTAGTTACTTATTCATCAACGTCTACTAAAACAGCTACCACAACATAATATATTATTTGGAGTTTATTTTTGCCCTGCGCGAGAGGAGGAAGGCATCAAATAGAATGAGCACACGGCCAGTGGAGACGCCGGATAGTCAGGTCACTTAGCGTCACTTGTGTTGGAGTAGGCTAACATACAGTACAATGAGCACACGGCCAGTGGAGGCGCCGGGTAGTCGGCGACGCAGCCTCCCTTAGCGCCGCTCGCCACCATAAAATAAACGGCCAAAAAGCGGGGAGACAGAGACTCAATATCTTGGTCCGCCCCGGACTCTTTACCATTTCTACTTTCTCCCACGCTTTCTTTCGCGTTCCTATTTCTCGACTGCTCCCGCTACCTTTTGTTATCTACTCATCTTTCTCTCACTTCCTTTTGCGGGAAATTTTAGCACACAAGCACTTTCTAATCTTTCTTCGCTTTCTGCCCCTCCCCGTTCCCATCCAAAAAAAGACCACTGGCATCTGGTTCTTTTCTTTTTCTCGCTCTTTTTATCTATTTTTTGACGATCCTCTCAGGTTGATCGTCGCCACAGATTTCAGCGACTATCTACGATCCAGACCGAAGACTCGGGACAGCAAATAGAGCCTGCACAAGACGTGAACAATGATCACGCTATCGCAACTTTTGCTCGTGAGACGCTAAAACAATATATCGCCACGCTTTGTAAGCTTTGAAATCCCCTGACAAGTTATTCATAGAAAAATACCATTGTTTTCTCATTCTAAAACAAAGATAAAATTTTAAAAATCGCGTTAGTTTAACTTTTTATATTTAATAATTGACACAAGACTTAAAAAAATTGATTGTTTAGAAAAAATCAATATGAATTTCACAAAACCATTTTTGAAATAAATTATTGGACCACCTATTTCACCTTTTACCTAAGCTATTCCACGGTTATTAAGATGATTTTTACTCAAAACAAAAATTCGAGATTTGGGGCCGTTCTGACATGCACACACATCGACCTTTACATCTTGCTGGGGAAGTAGTGTATTTGTAATGTGATGTGAATTATAGTAGCGTAATATAGTTTATATGTAGTGTGATGTGAAATATAGTATTGTAAAATAGTTTATATGTAGTGTGATGTGAATTATAGTAGTATAAAGTAGTTTAAATGTAGTGTGATGTGAATTATAGTAGTGTAAAATAGTTTATATGTAGTGTGATGTGAATTATAGTAGTGTAAAATAGTTTATATGTAGTGTGATGTGAATTATAGTAGTGTAAAGTAGTTTATACGTAGTGTGATGTGAATTATTGTAGTGTAATATAGTTTATACGCAGTAAAAAGTGAATTATAGCTAGGGTCAAATAAAAAGTAAAACATTACTTGGCATTGCCCGATGCAAATAGATATCAAGTTTGAAAAAAATCTATCAAACAATTTCAGATTTCTGGCCTGGGGCAAACATAAAATATTGTAAAATCCTCTTTTTGTTTTTTATTCGTATGGACATAAAACCTTTTGATTTAACACAATCCTGAGCTCGAAAATGTTCACGTTTACAATACATTCGCTTGATATGAGAAAATAAAAATAATGAAAGCAGGCTGTAACATGTTATGTTAAAATATTGCCATTAATAACTGTATGACTTGGTAATGAGTAGGCCCGCTTCGGTGACCGCATGGTCTTAGGCGTCACTTTCGCAAAAGACTAGACTGCCGATGAATGGGAAATCGGGGTTAGAATCACGGTCGGGTGTACTTGAGGTGGATTATCCTAGAGGGTTTTCCACTCTCCCTCCACACGCATACGGGTCCACGCACTTCTTCTAAATTATACCCTCCTTACCCCTGACATATTAGCGTAATTAGTACATCCAAGCGTATAGCCCGAAATGATAGTAGGACGCGGTGTTAAAAAAAACTTATTCAAAGTTTGAATTCTTAAAATCTCGAGGGAAAGAAATGCCAAATGTGCGAGTCTAATTTTCTTAGAAATAACCTTATCCGGCACATTCACGTATTCATACGTCAAGTCATTTGATCCGCAACTGTCAATTTTGATCGATATTTTCAATACTTATAATTTGTTTTTTTAGCACCGGGTCTTAATACCTTTTAGGTAATACACATACTAACTAACTACGCTTATGAGTTAGAGATGAGGAGGGTAGAATTTAGATTAATTGCACCAGCATTTGCGTGGACGAGGATTGGGGGGGGGGAAACCATTTTTGAAAAAAACACCCTCTGTACACCCGATTGAGTTTAAAACTCCTATCTCCCTGTCAACGGCAATCTAGTCTATTGTGAGGGTGACGCCTTGGACCATGCGGCCACCAAAGTAGGTGAAAAAAAAAAACTATTACTAATAATAAAGTGAAAAGCTATCAATGTCGACCGAAAACTAAATGAGTTTCTTCCTAGCAAACTCCTACTCTAAATACTCCCCTTACAACCACAACATGAACACCCTACAGACGCCCCCATGACCATTATTCTCGCACGCAACTATCAGACCAATCAAAGACCATCATTATCGCTCCCTAAAAGAAGGTGCGAGCTGTTTGGGAGTTGACAGACTACTTCGCATCAATGCGCTCCTCGTGAATCACAAGTTGTTCCGGGGGAAGAGGTAGTTTCCCACTGTGTGACAAGGTGGGAGATACCCTCTCAGATCTCAGCGCGTCTCACCTCGAGCAGTCCGTGACGTGGATCCATGACAACATGTGTCCAGGTGAGATAATACAGTGAAACTTAGAACAAGGAAAGAGCGATAGTATTATTTAACTGGCTTTGTGTTAAATTAACAACCTTGGTTTTTAGTTATTCATAATAACCCATAGTTGAATTAAGTTTCTACCTGAACTTCATAGTCAAAATGTAATAGGTTAATGTACCTTTCGTTTACCCTATCAAGTATCAATCCTACCTTGCATTATTCCACTATGGTATGTATTATAAGATAGGGTCATAGTACTTTTTCAAACCAGCCCCGTGGTGTAGTAGTCGGTGTACCTGGTTACGACCCTAGGGATCCTAGGTTCAAATACCGGCTGGTACCTTGGGTATTTTTCCCGAGTGGGTCACCAGGGTTTGGTTTAATTAGACTTAAGTTGGGTTTAAGTGTTTCCACTCTCATACTTGCTATCACCATCACCTCGTCTCATCGGGACATCTAAAGAAACTCCACGGAAAGGATGTACGATTAGTACATTCGGGCGTCCCCTGAGCAATGGTACATTAGTACTGGATAATCTTTCCATAAACTTGGCTACGAGTGTTGCAGCCCAGACACGCAGTATTGTTGTATTGGTGTATTCCATCAAGGTAAGACCATTTACTCTCAAATATATCAGTCTTAAATTGATTGAGTCCACTATGGCCTTATTTTAGCTTACATTACAGTGTAGTCCATCAAAGTTGATACTGTACAAGGTAAACTGAATAGATATCCGGTAATCTGAATATAGTGAAGGTTATTCAAAACTAGCAATCCCGCACGGCGTTGCCCGTGACCCACTGTGATAAGCCCCCCTTCCCCCCATGGTGCCCGATTTGCCAAGAGAATTTAATTATCAGATTAACAATATTTTCTTCAAAAATTTGGTAAAAATAGCCTAATTAAAAATATAATAAAAACTTAAAAATTCGACTTCGAGGTGCATTCGGACCCCCTTCCGTCCACCTATGTTAAAAATTTCAGATCTCTGTGTGCCGTAGATTTGGCTGGGCATCGCACACAAGCACTTTCTTTTATTATTATATAGTAGGTTTAAAATATATATATAACAGCACATCCGGGCGTATTTAATAAGCTAATGGGAATGAGGAAGGACAAATTTAGAGGAAATGTACCAAAGTTTGCGTGGAGGAAGGCTGTAAAGTAATTTATATAAACCATCTTGAGTATATCCAACCGAGATTCGAGCCCCGAACCGTTAGTTACAAGAAAACTAGACTTGATGAGCGTGAAGTTTAGTACCACCGGTGGAGAGACTTCTAAATAAGAAACATAAGTTGTATAGGCATATTTGTATTCACATTATTTAGGCCCAATAGTGTTATTTAACAAACACGTTTTGAAACAACTGATTATATCAATCAGCACACGAGTTAAAACTAACTTAACTGTAAAAAAGTACCACACCCCCTAACTTACACTTGTGGATACGCGGACAGCGACGTCATTCTAATGTAGTCTAGTTTGCAAGTGACGGGGATATTAGGTTCAAATCCCTGTCAGAAGTAACGAGCTATTTTTAAACAGGGCTTTCCCTTCTCCCTCCAAGTATATTAGGACACATTTATCTACCATATATCTCCTCCATTTCTACAACATTAGTTTAAATGTTCAGGTAGCCAGGAGGCGGTGAACAAAGACGAACCCCCTAACTTGATCATCCATTAATCAATTTTTCGGCTATGCTTGGAGTCAAACCCCGGACTTCTATGATCAGTAAACATACTATGTGTGCTAAAATGTCAAACGTAGACAAATATAACAATTCCGGCGATTATTAAAACCAAACAATTAATTGCTGATCAACTTTGACTGGTTAGTATTCTCATCATCATCATCAGCTGTTTCCATCCTGTGGCCAGGTCAGTATAGTAAAATGTCTCCATCTTCCTCTATTCTACCACATCCTTCCTCATTTAATTTCTTCCAATCTTCTTCTCTCACTTGAACACTTTATGTTATCTGCTCCTCTCATCTCTTTCTTGGCCTCCCTTGCGGTCTTTTTTCTACATGCTTCATTTCCAACATTATATTTGGCATCCTTTCTTTTTCCATCCTCGTTATATTCCAATAACATCTCAGCCTTACTTCCTCTACTATCTCATGTACTCCCTGTACCCCAACTCTTCCCCGGATACCTTCCTTCCTAATCTTGTTTCTCCTCATGAAAGCTAGCATGCCCTTCACAAACTTCATTCCCATGGCCTCCACTTTCCTAGTCTCTCTTACATTCAGTGTGCATGTTTCTGCTGCATATGTGACAATGGGTACGAAGTACAACACTTCCATACACTTCTCCATATCAGGTCTCTTACACACCCAAAGAACAACTCTCCCTGCTGTCCTCTTCTCAATAAATCCTCTCAATTTACACCTTTCCACTCAATCACGCTTCCCAGATAGTGTACGTTCTGTATTTTTCTCAGCTCTTCTCCATTCAACCATAAAGCTTTACTAAGCCTTATCCTCTTACTTGTTATTACCATTACTTCACAGTCTGCCATGCTAAATTTCATTCCACATTCTTTCACTTCCTCATTCCATTCCTGTAATATAATGTTTAATATACTGCATAATATCTTAATTTCATTAATTTTTACTTTTCTAATTTTCTTTAAAGAGTTGGCCTACAAACATGTTTTGTTATCTTAATCTTATTAATTTTAAACGAATCCAAATGTATTTAATTTAAATTGTAAAACATTAATTTGGAAACGGAAACATATTAACCACGGCATTAGAGCGAAGTCAAAGCAAACTAAACTAATTAAGCACGTACTGTATATAAAAGCATGAGTGCGATATTGTGTCCCAGAACTGCAAATGTTGAGCCCCCAAAAGTTTCAAATCACAATTACGCTTCATTTTCAAACACAAAACAACTCACATTAACCTTACTTGTTCGGGGTGCTAACAGCATTCGGATGAAAAACCATTTATGTCTAAGATTATAAGAGTGTAAAAAATGAATTAGTAATCAGTAAGCTACCCTTGAGCATTTTTTTTCTTCGAAACACAATAAATTATATACACTATTATTTACAACGCAAATCAATCCCCAGATAAATTTGGAACTGAAAACTGAATCGTTAGGCCTAATGCCTTCTAAAAAAAATGATTTTTTTAAAAATAATTCTTAAGTGCTATTAATTTTAGAGCTAGAATTAAAATCTTGACTTTACTTCGAGGTATGGTTATGTAGCTATGTATTAATAAAATGTTTTAACGAACTATGTCAAATCGTTTCGAATGTAGTAATAGGTACAGGAAGACAAAGAGACAGACAGACAGACAGACCCAGGTTTTTGAATTCACAGACACATAAAACGCCAAGCCTATATCACGATTACAATAATTTCTCTATAAGAGAAAGTAACAAATCTAGGACAGGCAAATGATAATTACTCAACACAATGAAATGTGATCAGTTATTCAAAACTAACCAAAACTGATCAGCTTCTAGCATTTTTTTAAAATGCACGTCTTTCTGAAATTCAGGGATATCATAATTTACTTCTGTAATGTAATGTAGAATTTAAGAAGAAATGTACCCACATTTAGAGAGTGTGGAGAGCAATTTAAAGGAAATTAGGAAAATGGGGAAAAAACATTTTTGCTCTCAATATAAACTAGATATAACAACATTAAATTATTTTATCTGAGTCGATACAATTTGTCGAAAGTGATATTATTGCAGAACTTATGATATAATTTGTTAATAGAAAATTACCCACACTGGTGAACGCGAGGGCTGTGTGTCAAGCTCATCTAGTCTGGTTGGCCAGTGACGGGGAGGTTGGGGTTCGAATATCAGCCGGATTTTCTTTAGGTGTGTTTTCTTCAATGGTTTTCTACTTTACCTCCACGAATATGGGAAGTACATTTCCTCTATATTATATCCACCTCATGCCCAGGTCATTAAGGCAATAAAATGCATATAGCCTGGACGGGTAGTAAAACTCGAAGGGAAAAAATACAACTATAGGCGTAAGCAATTTCAGGTACTTGTTGAACATCGGATATGGTACTTCTTGTAATTAATGACCAGATTATACACTTTCAAGCAAATGTAAGTACCTGAATATTTATTTCACTAGAAACGGGATAATATCCAGGGCTATCTTGAGCTTTGAATGACAAGTGACCGGCACCTTGGCCGAATTTTCAGCGCCCTTGGCTACTGATCAAGAGATCCAGGGGTTCGATTTCCCGGAGGTATCATATAGGTATTTTTCCCGGCAGGTAAACTGTTGCTATGGTCACCATGGTCTTGTAGATTTAAGATTTCCACTATCTCCACACCTTCATATTCACTATCATCCCATCATCTCATTACGGGTACGGCGTGTAGACTAACTCCAAGGTGTACCCTGGACAACGCTCTGTGTCACCAGAGCGACTAAAAGTCTACATAAAGGGTGACCAAACTAGATACTTTTTTTAGCACCGCGTCTTTATACTCATTCGAGCTATAAATATATGTACTAATTATGCAAATGTGTTAGGAATGAGTAAGGTTAAATTTAGAGAAAGTGCACATGCATTTTAGTGGAGGGAGATTGGTAAACCATTTAGGGAAAACCACGTAGATTCCATACTTTAGTTAGGTTATTCATTCCTATTCCAATAGCGTAGTTAATGTGGCTCTATGCGGATAACCCCTAACGAATACTAAAATGAGATATAAAAATAATTCAAATTGCATAATGTTCTAATTTTCCAATGGCCTTGCATGATCTTCGGTCTATCTTAGTTCTGGTAAAGATTGGTCATAGCCTATTGCCGTGGTTGAGTTATTAGAGGATGACTATAGGTATGCCCGATTCGGTGGCCGCATGGTCTAACGCGCAACTCTTGTAGTAGACTAGACAGCTGTATTTTGACACTCATTTTAGACATGGACTGCTTTTGAGCTAACGCTTTGAATTGGGACAAGGCGTGCATCAACCCTAAATTAATATTCATACCCCAACAAATTAATTAACCCCTCCGTGCCAACTAAATTGTCTCTCGCAGCCAACTTTCAAACAAAACTGTGAAACGAATCAGATTCCACCGAAGTGAATGCAATCAGGCCGTATTGTGTGCGTCAGCGCGGGGGGTGATACCAACTTTACAGTCTGCCTGTGAGGTCACAACGACAACGATAAAGTTGGAACTTATAAATTAAAAAAAAAAAAAGGAGCGATAAACAGACATTCCGTCCCAATGGCTAAAGACCAGTTTCATAGCCAGATCTAGTATGCCTCAAGTGCGGTGCTATACTAAATACAAGACGACACCATTCTGGTCTAGGTAGGTATAGTCTTGTAATTGGTTTTGAGCCGCATCTGAGGAGTAATAAATCTGGCCCTAAATGTTTAGAGTGGTCAGCCGCAATTTCAGGAGAATCTGGTTTGACAAAGGTAGTCTTGAAGATTATTTGTACTACTTCTTCGTACACAAGTCTGTCAGAACATACAAAAATTACTATAAATATCTAGGAATAGGGTTGATTGTGTAATATTTGGTTGCTATCTTATACTAAGTTAGATTAAAGTATCGTGCTCTAATGAATTGAAGGTCAACTATACCAATTTATTTAATAGATTTAAACATGGTTATAAAAACAATTTTTCAAACTCGCAAATGATGAAGCAGAAGAGGATATAATATTATGAGAAAATAGAATTCGGCTTATAATTCATTTAAATAATAACATAACCTAAATTTTAATATACAAATTTACTTTTTAAAATAGTACGATTATACCTGTCAGGCTGTCGACAGTCAAAAATAAATTGGTATAGAACCCGGACCGATTGGCACGCGGATAAAGACGTCAGACTTGTCTTGCCTGATTAGCCAGCAACGAATAGGTCGGGCTTTGAATCTCGACCAGATATACGGGTACACTTCCTCTAAATTATATCTTACTCACACCTGTGTGTAGTGTATATATGCTGTTAGCCCAGGCATGGTAAGACAGTTCTGCAAGCGACTATACATGTAATATTTCTCCGCGGCTCGCTCCGGTATAAACCAGTTAGTAGTTCGACAGTAAATAAATACCACGCCAAAAGCTCCCTCGTCATTTCAGCTCGTTCCCTCTATTCAATTATTAATATTCGCATCGAATGTTGCGAGAGAGTTGAATTAATTCCTCTTAGCGTACGAGGTATTTATTTGTTTGTTTGCTTACGTTTTGTAAGTAACAGTATATGCCAAGCGTTGTTTGTTCTGTGAACTGTATTTTCACTGCCTCTGCTTTACTCAAATTCAGACATCACGTAAGGAACGCAACGCGCAGTGCAACAAAGGTTCAACAGCTCTGGTGGATGCTTTATATACTAAATATTATTGTATATTTTGACGTGAATACGTCTTTAAATTTGCTACCATACGGGGGCAATCCAAAAAACCTAATGATAACAAAATCAGGGGATACAGTTTGGTGTTGTAGTTTCGAATCTTTCCTCTACATCCAAAATTAAATTATACCACTGGATAGCTAAAGGATCAAAGAATTCATTACGATAAGCGAGAACATTGACGCATCGCGCGCGGTGGAGGGGGAAGCGCCGCCATTTTGAGGTTATTTTGCTGCGTATCGAGATTTGCAATTAGTATAACTTTTGACTCGGAGAAGCTACGATGTTCGTTTAAGTTTAAACGTATTCACGTACAACACACGGCCGTGTCCATGACACAGCCACACCCCATTTTTTTTTAAATTCATTTTGCATGAGCTTTGAACAATAGTGAAGATAATATTTTCAAAATTAGTCATCGAACATCTTAAACCAAGTTTAATAATAAAATAGTTTAAACTATAAAGGTATTTTAAAATTGACATAGGCCTACTCAAAGAAAACCATAAATACACGGTGAAAAATGGATTGCAAAGACTTGCTATTATCTATCCTTTTGTATTTTTAAAATGTGCGTTCATTTTCATGGTAGCTTTCTATGGTAGCAATTTATAAAATAATATCAAATATTAATAAATCTGGAACTGTAATAAAATCTTTTAATGTGGGTACGTGTATCCACATTAATAAAATGAAGAGTTTGTTTGTCTGTCAATCAGGAGCATTGCGTGATATCTTCTACACGTAGAGGGCTGAAATTAAAACATTTAATAGCCCCTGTGCACAAACATGTGCATCTTGAAACAGGATTCCCGGGTTCGACCCTGACCACTGGATTTGACTGCGGGTGGTAGAGTCTTATTTGTATTAATGAAAATAAGTGGCAGACAAAATATTGAGCTGTTACTCATAATAAAAAAAGTAAATTCCACGCACGCGCAATTTTGGAGGAGCGTGCCTCCCCCCAGGACCATAAAAATCGACTGCGGGTTGTATTTTCATTTCCTGGGGTCAAAAAACTAGTGACTGGTAGACTGTTACGAGTAATGTATTTTACTAATTAAATTTTTGAAATTTTGAATAATTATTACGGGGGCTTTGAACCACCCAAAATGGCTGCCGACCCTTTTTTCAATGGACTTTTTAAAAATAAATAATTATTTTCTAGCAACGGCAGACTGTTACAGATATTTTCAAAATAGCCAGATTGTTGACAGAACCCGGGTCGGGCCCCGGAGCTGGGACCAACTCCAGTGGTCTGCCGAGACAGGTTATAGGCTCTGGGGCACGAATATAACATATTGCCACAGGTTACGTATCATGTGTGTTCTTCGTACGGCCGGCAACTTACACCACTAATGATCACCAAACATTTTCTGGACGCAATTGGATTTCCCAGATTTGTACTCATCAAACAAAATAAAAGAAAACTTATCTAAACCTCTTGTTTATTTTAGTGAACAACTAGAGTTTGATTAGAAAATGAAAAGTTAAAATATGAATTACATAATGAGCTAACCGAAAATTGACAGATGAAAGTTTCATCTTCCTCTCCTAAAGAATGAGAAGGTGCTCACCTGCAGGTGTTTTTGTCTTAATGTCCTCAATATCATTTTAATAAACTAACGTGCCATGGTTAAAGGCGCTAGCAAGAGAATAGACTGCCGACGGCGGGGAGATCGGAGTTTGATCCCGGTCGGGTGTAATGAAGGTGTTTTTCCCTCAAATGGTTTCAAACTATGTATCAACGTAAATGCAGGTACACTTCCTCTAAATCCAACCTTACCCATTCCTAGCCCATTAGCGTAATTAGTACATAGGCGCATGACCCGAACTGATAGTAAGACGAGGTGCTAATAAAAACGAATATAACTAACGTGCCCAATTATTTCTTGTTCAAAGTACAACATTTTTATGTTTGTTTTTTATAATACGTTTAGAAAGAGTGATGATTTTGAGTGCATTAATTTTTTTCAACATTCCGAAAGCTAGGCCTATAGTTACTCCATTTGGTGTTAAATGCGTGACACATACAATTCGAATTATTGTAGACCTCAACCCGCGATTAAATTTAAACAGAAAGACACTTTTTTAGACGATGGGTGTGGGCACACCTAGCACACACCGTACCTACGAGTATGACCCGGATTTTAAGCGACAGTAAAATTCAAACCATAAAATTTGCATGTATACATATAAAACTTATTTAATATAGTGAATAAAAAATACATATGATACATATGATAAAAATTATCATCATTTTATTTTTCTCGGTGTAAAATAATGAAGTTAAGGTTTAACTAAGAAGTTAAATTCTTAATGATTAATTTATTTAAATCAGTAATTGACAAAAATGATTAGTGTGAAAGCAATTAATCAAACTTACGAATTACTAAACTAAGAATAGAGAATGGCATGGACATGCATACTCAAAAAGGAATGTTATTTCAAAGATTTATAAGATAATAATATCATCTGTGTGTATGGTCGGAGTCGAATTCCGCCCTCCCTGTTCAATGTCTGTGATGCCTGTCGGAACAGAGAAGCTGGCACGTATGCTATTATTCTCCGGAACAGACGGAATGTTTTGACATCCTTTTAATTTCCGCCCTCTCCAGGCACGCCTGGCCGGTTTATGCAGCCCAGCCCACTCGTTCCCTCAGTCACCCTCTCAAATTCAAGGGTTCTAGGAGTCGGGTTCGATACTAGGACAGAGCTTAAAAACGTTCACGCTAAGCTAAACACATACTTGATTTCCTTTCTTACATTTTATTTCCTTAAATTTCAAAAAATGTTTTTCAGCATGTCTCAGCAATTGTTCCGGTTAGACACATAATATATTATACATGCGAGAAATGTAGAATTGAGAGGAAATGTATCCGTAGTTGCGTGAAGGAAGAGTGGGGAACAATTGGGGAAAAAACCTTAGTACAATCAACCGGGATTCGAGCTACGAACTCCCAATCCTCTGAAAACCAGACTAAATGAACTCGAAAATTAGACCGCTTGTTACCACAGATGCAGGTAGTGAAAAAAATAAATCAATTTTAAGAATTATTGTCATTACCTAATACAACCACGATTAAAATGTTCCAGTATCTGCGGGGCATGCGCACTAAACGTCAGTCTCCTATAGTTCAGTTTTTCCAGTGACGGGAAGATTGGGATTCAAATTAAGGCCGGGAGTACTGATTATATTTATTCCTAAATGTATTTCTACTCTCCATCCACGCAAATGCCGGTACATTTCCTTTCAAGTTATTCCGCCATCATCTTTACCCCACTATAGTAAGTTTATTAGCGTAGAGAGAGTACGGAATAATTATTCACAGTAAAAACTCACATGTGTAAAATAAAACATTGCATATTACGAGGATGCAAGAACCAATTTCTATGCAATGTAGACAAAATGGAGTGCGAGTTTATCACCTTAGACCAGAGGTCTAAGTGAAGTGTCCGAGGGTTACATTTGACTCCACAAGAGTGGGCCGCATCGTAATACGCTAGTTTTTGTCAGGTTGTGTAAAACCGAGAACAAGTATTTAATTGTGAATGAAATAAGAAGTGGCAATTCAAACATGTATATTACAACATATTAAACAAATTGTCCGACTAAAATATAATATCTCTAATGCATCAATCTAATATAATACGTAAAGGAGAGATTAAACACGAACATTAGTCGAAGATTTCATGGATTTTCACCACGCAAGTCTAAACTTTCCGTCTGTTTGTTAAAAACATCAATGTGACTCAGTGGCGTATTCTCTGGGTATGCCAATCCAGAGCCGCGTACCCATGATTATATGGACTAGTCTTTTATTTCAATGTTGTTGGTAAAAACTGTGTGAACATTAATGTTTAAACTATATGTGTAATGTATCTAGATCAATTTGTATTCATATGAAAACTATTATTTGTTCACAATTCAAGAATCTCGTGTTTTAAATAATTCTTCATCCAAAAGGGTCTACCTAACAGATTATGAAGATCGAGACGTTCTGCTTGAAAGCAATGAACAAACAAAACTATTGAAAAAAATTCAAGATAATGATTATTTATTGTGCCAATTTAGTATAGTTTATGTTTATGTGCTACATGTATCATAATGTTTTTGGCATGCATATTTACCACCATTTTAGAGTATACACCGATGGAGTGAGGTTGTGAGGAACGGGGGATATTTTCAAAAACATAGGCTAGAGTTTTTATTTTTTATTTAGTATTAAGTAGCTATGGAGTTTTAACCGTGTTCTATTAGTTCTTCCAAGTCTATAATTTTTTGCAGCATACATTATCTAATTATTGCTCATTGTAATTTTATATAATTATACATCAAAGAATCCCAAAAGTTAGGGGTGTAATTTCACCATTTAAAGATGATTTAGTAGAAAAAGGTAAAATAAACATTATTTTAGGATAATTATTTAAAGCAAAAGTAATGTGTAAAAATGTCTTATCAACAAACCAATGAAGTAGTGATAGAGTATTATTAGGAGAAAATCTCCCCTTTGTTATTGTTATCAGAGTTTACGGATCTAAATAATTTCTGGGGCATACATTATAAATCTATAATGAATTTGTTTCTAAACAGAAGCAGTGTGAAAAGTGCTTTAATCTTACTAATATTATAAATACGAGAGTTTGTGTGTTTGGATGTTTGTTACTCTCACGTCAAAATTGCAGAGCGGATTCGAATGAAACTTGGTATGTAAGTAGAGTATGTCTTGGAATAACATATAGGAATATTCCCAAACTTTGATTTTACATTAATTTTACAATATTAATGTTTAAACTTTTCGTCGGGCGAAGCCGCGACGGGTAACAGCTAGTATTTAATAAATATTTTTATTTATTGCAAATTCTGATACACACTTTATCCATGTATCACTTCATTTTACTATTTTTATGTCTTTATTGTTTTGCGTATTGCTAGCTTTGAGTCAGACACCTGAGCTCAGTCGGTAGCATGTCTATCCACTGAGCTAAGGGTCCCGGGTTCGATTCCCGGCATGAATGAAAAATGTATGATTGGTGAAATGTAGATTTTCCCTTTCACAGGGGTGAATTAACGGCCGGGGGGCTAGGTGTTGTGTATGTATAGATTTAAGTTAGATTATAAGTCGTGTGCTGATTTAGTCAGTCGGCTCAGAGAGAGCAAGTTAAATATATCAATTAATTGAAACATGGAAATGTTACATTTAACTACACCCGGCCAACTGAATAGCCTAGGTTATTTCTCTCTTAGTCAGTCAGGAATGTGCTTAAACCACTCTTGGCCCTCAAATATCTGATTATGTGGGTATTGCGATGATTTGCAGTGTTCTGTGTGTTGATATTATATTACAATTTGAGTGGAATCATCGGTAGTTTCACATTTTGGTGTGTTTTGTGAATAGTTCAGGTGTATTTTTATGAAGTCAGAATATGTAGTAGGCTCTAAAGGTGGATTTTCAAACAAATATATGGATAATAAGAAAAAAAAATAGAAGATGGAAAAAAAATGGGGGGAGGGGAGGTCAAATTTCCTATGATAGGATCCGAGTATAGGGAAATGATAAATGTTTGAGAACCACCAACACTAGAGGCACTCATGTTCAAATATTTCCCAGGGCAAAATCCCTTGACCTTCTTGGCCAACGGTGGTTAAGGGTCTTCAGCCCCCGAATCTCCCCCTTCCCTACAGATTATACAGAACACATTCCAATTAATTTTCTCAAAAATACGCCAATGATTTTACTAGAGTAGATTAATTTTCCAAAAACTTCACGGATAGCAAAAAAAATAAAAATAAATGGAAACCCCTGTTTAAAACTGTTATACCCCCGGTTCGAGTACACATTATCAGAGAATTAACTTACCAACATTCGTTATTGCTATTTATTTAAGGTGGGATGAAAGGGGACGCGAGTAAAAGTCAGTGTTTTTGCAATTTTTAAGGCAAAACCTTTTTTTTTGCCAAAATAAATAAAATATTACTCCAGAAAAAAAATATAAATTAATTTTCTTCACATGATGACCTCAACATTTATTTATTATCTCTCAAGGGTGTTCTGAACTTCAATGAAAACTTTTTCTCTTCATTTAAAAAGTGTGTTATCTAATTCCGCTATGCTCATGACCGATATTCAACAACTGTTGATATCACCATGTGAAGAAATTTAAACTCTATGTTTGTATTGGGACAATATTTTATTTTGTCAACAAATAAGTTTTGATTTAAAAACTTAAAAAACACCGGCCTTTTCTCGCGTAACCTTCCACCCCACCTTAAACTAAATTTAAAGTCATACTTAGAAATAAGGTAGGCCTACCCTTGCAGCTGGACTCAATGGTCCCACCTCACAGACGATTAGATGAATATTATATTAAAGAACTAGCGGACCCGACAGACGTTGTCCTGCCCGAACGTTGGCTTTTCGTTTGGGTGGCATAGTTGATTCGATAATAAAACAAATACTATGTGATCATCACAATTACAAATTCACAATGAACTCCAATTAGTGAGTAACACAAATATTACAAATTCGGTGTTTGTCAAGACAACATACAAAATAAACATCTTTTCATTTTTAGAATTTTGCCCACAACTCCACAACGTTCGAACCAGAACAAGTAGGCTCAAGTATTCTACATTCCCAACTTAGCAACGAGATTAGAATCAGTTTAATAGTTTTTCATTTTAAGATAATTAATTTCCCTTTTTTTTAAATGGGTTAAAACAGTCTCGCTGGCCTCAACCCTAAGTAGAATCCAGAAGGCCGCAATACGATGTGACGCCCGGCCCGAACTAAGCCTACCTAAGTGTGGGGTGATACGGACTCTCAAGTACCCCGGCTAGCAGACCAGCCACGTACTAAAAAGCGTGGATACTCTTTCTCTCTCTCTCTCTCTCTCTCTCATATATATATATACAATTGTTAAAACCCTGTTCTGTGGTCAAATTGTTTAACGTGTCGCTTTCAAAATGTACAGTACTACCGATGAAAGGAAAATCGAGTTTAGATCCCAGTCAGATGAAATGAAGATGGTTTTTCATAAATGGTTTTACACTCTCACTCTCACTCCACACAAATCCAAATACACCCTACCTTTAAATTAAACCTTCCTCATCCCTAATACATTAGAGTAATTAGGGAATATGCGTATAAACCGAGTGGGTAGTAAGAAGCGGTGCTTGAAGGAAAAAGTAGAAAACACATGAATAATTTTAAAATACATATTAATTTTTAAAAACACATAACCTTTGAATGAATTTAATATTTTTAAATTAATAAAATAAAAATTAATTTTTAAAAACACATAACCTTTGAATGAATTAAATATTTTTAAATTAATAAAATAAAAATTAATTATTAATGCAAGGGAATCTAGAGAATAAGATTGTCAAATAAATAACTGGTTAAAATGTTAAATAAATTAGCGAATGCGGTTTGTAAACCAAAATGTCGAGAGTCTTTATTGATATGAAAATTAAAAGTATTGAAAAATAGTTTTCTTTTATTACCAATGTCTTGAGAGCAGAGCGAGCAGTCCCATCTTCCCCTGCTAACGAAACAGTTTGAATGTTATAACAGACTATGTTGTCAGAAGCTGACGCAGAAGGAATTATTAAACTAACTTCTTACGGCGATTGGCCCTTTTCATTTGGCGTAGAAGTGCAGAGCCATGAGAACAAACGGTTATCTTCAAGAATTTTTTTTTTTGCAAATTTCTTTTCGGAAACGGTTTGATCAAGAATAGAAGCATGTTGATTAAGACATACTTTTTATATACCTACCTCCTCTAAAATTTTAACAGTGATTAAATATCGATATAAAATTGAAATTTTTCAATAGAAAGCTGCCGGCTTCATAACAAAAAATAAGAAAATGTAACAATTAGTAAACATCGATACATTATCTTAGAAGGGTTGTTGAAAATAATAACATAAAAATTTCATTCGTTATCGAGAAAACTGATTTTTCCAAGCGTATGATTTTCCCGCAAGACCTGTCCGGTAGCTAGCACCACCTACGGTTTACATGGGCCATTTGTTCTTGTTGGCGCGGAAGGATACTTTAATCCGTAATGAAGCCACACCACGCCTTTCACCTTCCTTCCCAACATCCCACAAAATAGGTTTTAGACTTGCAATCCAGAGGGCCAAGGGCCTTAAGGAGAAATGCACTTTGAAAATAAAACTCAAAATGATACAAAAAAGAAAGAAAAAAATATTAATCTATCTAAACCATAGGCTTATCAATGAAATAGTGTTGATGAGATATTGTTAGTTGATTTAGCATATATATTTAATTTTCTCACACACAAACCCTCATTGTTTTGAGGTCCTATAGGTAGAGTCCTGTATATTTATCTTTTCCAGCACTGTTCATTTAATAGTATATTTTATTTACTTTTAGTAATTTTGTTGGTTTGATTACATTACAATACAATATGTGAATATTTTAATTCATTTCATTTAAATAATCTTATGCAAGCAATGCATTGTAGTAAGCATGCTTTTATAACACGCATGCACGAAAAATAAAGTGTGATGGGCAGCATATATTTTTATAAATGATTTTTCCTAACGACAAGCATTTTTTTTAATCAGTGAAGGTGTCCGCTATTAAAATAATTTAGTGCCTTTAAGTTTCATTCAGAGAATTAACAAATTGCCCCCAAAAAAAGTTGTTTGATTTTTTAATCAAACTTAAGACTTAGAACTTCACGACTTGCACACTTAAAAGTTTACAAATATAAAATACACCTTTTTGTAGGTTTTTTTTTTTTCGGAAAACGAATTCCTCCCCAAAGAGATGTTGAAGTAAAGTCGCGCTTCACCACATACTGGCGAACCCCACCCCCTATCATCCTTCAGATTTGTTTATTTTACCCTCTCAACAACCCCTCCAGCCCTCGCAGTGTCCTGTATATAGCAAAGGGTGAAGAGGGAGGTTGGAGAAGCACCTTTCCTTGTACGAACACACCCCTTCTCGGGCCCTTCCACCCCTGAATAGTCCTCGGAGGGGCCGTCGCGAACCTTGCCGTAACCTCCCATCACAAATTAAATAAAAATAAGAAGACAGGGATTTCTGTCTCCTCTCCGCGGGGGATACGAAGCAAACATCAACATGCACTCACTATGCGTGGGGTGTTGGTGTTTTGGGAGGGAAAATATTTAGGTTGGCAAGACTGGGATAGCGGAAGCACACATGTTGGTTGTTCTTTCACTAAGGAAACTGTTCCCACACTTTTGGATAAATTATATTATAACCAAACAACCGTGTGAGCAGACGACGAGAATTTTCAGGTGTCTTCCAACAAACAAAATACAAACACAATGTTTTATTAGTACGTTCAACCAAAAGGTTACTACTAACGACTTTTTCTAAGGGGTAGGAGGGTAACTGAAGAGTAAAAGTCCACGCATTCGCATGAAGAGAAGATGATAAAACCATAAATAAATCACATTTGGCACACAAAAAAAGGATCCCAGTACACCCAGCCCAGATTCAAACCCGGACCTCCACATCAACGGCAATCCAGTATGTTGCGAGAACGACACCTCGGACCATGAAACACTCGCTGAGGGTAACAAAGTTTTACAAATAATATGGCGTATAGCTAGTAGTTTTTAAATTTTATATTTATTTTTTATACGCTTAAGTACTATTTACGCTAATGGGTTAGGAATTGGGAAGGTTGAATATAGATTAAGTGAGCCCACATTTGCGTGGAGGGAGAGTGGAAAACCATTTAGGAAAAACCCCTCCCAGTTCGCCCGACTGAGATTCAAACCTCGATCCCCCCGTCCTCGACAGTCGAGCTCAACACGACTAGCGCGTTAGCTAACTACGCCACCGAGGCGGGTTTTAAAATTTTATAAATGGCCGAGATCCGCACAAGTTCGGAGTTGTATTTTACACTATGATATATTTTGTTTCTTCAAGAAAGATCGAATAATATCTGCAGTGTGAATTCTAAAAAGAGGAATAAAGGGGATGTACGAGATAGTTTTAAGTGAATGACTCAAATCTGTAAATAAGCTGCATTATTGATTTTATCCCAGCATCAGTTGAAGTGTAGACTAACAAAGAGTATTAGCTGTTAGACAATTGAGTCTATAAATATTATTACTAAAATAAACGAATTTAAAACCTCGGCCAAGAAAAATAAACACCTTGTAGTCAATTTTCTTTTTTTTTTAGTAAACTAACGAAAAGTCAATTTTAAAATTAGTAAAATGTATTTTCCCTGGTTTTATTTATATTAATATTTTGAATGTGGCCTATATTGTGTTTGTGGTCCTTACTACCTTCGAGTAAATCCAGTGTCAGTTGCATTGTTAATTTTCTCCCCTTAGTGTCGCACTTTGTTAGCAATTAATTCCAAATGTGTCAATGTTCTAATAGCTCCTACACTCCTTACAAGTCCATCAACCTCCTCATTTGAAGAGCTATAGTTTTCGGGCTTGTTTGGAAAAGTTGTTTGAGGGAGAATATAAATTATTTCAACATTCCACAAACTCTAGTCCAAATAACTTGTTTCATCATTTATGCCAGATGATGAATGTTGGAACTATAGCCGAAGCGTCAGAAATTACCGTTTCTTCAACGCGGATCAAACCCGCTTCGGTAACCGCATGGTCCAACGATATACCCTCGCAGTAGACTAAACTTCCAATGACGGGGAGATCGAGGTTTTAATCTCGGTCACGTGTACTGAGGTTTATTCCTCAATTGTTTTCCCCTCTCTTTCCACGCAAATACTGATACACTTCCTATAAATATAGCCTTCCTAATCCCTAAAACCATTTGCGTAATAAGTACATTCGCGTACAACCTGAACGGTTAGTAAAACACGATGCTAAAAAAAATTAGTAAACAGCTTCATTGAGGCCTACTTCTATGTTTCCAGAGCAGTGTGTGGACACAGTCACTAATTAGTCGCTATTTATGTACGCACATGTATAATTACATATGCGTGCACAACCCTCCCAAAAAGATAGTAGTGACAATAATAATAATAATGGTATTAAGGTGAACATTTTGAATACGGGGTAGTTTCACCCCACGATTTACGAACTAGTACTAGATCTCAAGACGCGGTGCTAAAAAAACAAAAACAAAAAACACTGCTTAAGCCCGAAAATAATAGCTTTAATTTAAATACAGGCCGAGAAGAGCAGCAAAACTTTTTCTATTTATCTAGGACTTTGCTTTCAAGAAATAGTATTCAATTCCTTATGTATATATAATTTGGTGAAATGCAATGGCTCTTTTAAAAAAAAATCAACAAATATTTTAGTAGGTTGAAACTTTATAAAAATTAATTGGTACTCTTTATCACCGCGTCTTACTACCTATTCAGGTTATATGCATTTATGATCATTATTACTTAAATGGGGTAGGGATAAGGAAGGAAGCATTTTAGAGGTAATCTACCTGCATTTGCGTGGAAGGAGAGTGGGAAACCATTTAGGGGAAAACTACTCTCGGTAAACCCCACAAGGATTCGAACCCCGATCTCCCCGTCATCAGCAGGCCAGTCCAACACGAGAGTGACGCCTTAGACCAATCGACCACTGGGAGATAGTAAGGTAGTCTGTTAAAATTCCTAAGGACCCGTCCAAGATAAAATAAATGGTACGGCGCACCGCACAGACTTTCTCTCTCTTTCTATAAACTCGTAAGATTTCTGAACGGAATAATGTACATTGTATCATCACCACTCCACATAAGAACACGCATAAAATAATATACAATGATATAGAATCAATGAGAAAAGAGGCGCATCTTTGTCCACCTAA
>CABFWB010003554.1:27348-45115 GCA_902151455.1 Timema bartmani | reverse complement strand
ACGATAATGTTGTCGTTGCAGTCTGAAGAGTGACCGTTGTACCCTAGAGAAAGCGACGATAATGTTGTCGTTGCAGTCTGAAGAGTTACCGTTGTACCCTAGAGAAAGCGACGATAATGTTGTCGTTGCAGTCTGAAGAGTGATCGTTGTACCCTAGAGAAAGCGACCATAACGTGTCGTTGGACGATCCTTTAGGGGCTTGTCATCCTGTCTTCCCTCGCCGCCAACATAGACTGTTTATCCACTCTGTAGTCACCACGTGGTTTAAGGTTAGATTTGTTTATTGGGTGAAAGTGTCATATTTTCATAGTGTTGCGTGGTCACTTTTAAAATGAACAAAATAACAACACAACTGGATTCATCGTGATACAACAAGTGCATCGCTGAGATGGTAAAACTGAAACTCTTTTCAGCCATTGACGATGCGACCGCAGCGCATATAAATACATAAAAAAAGGCGCTACTCTCGCAGTAGACTGGACTGCCGATATCTAAGGGATCGTGATTCGATCACGGTCGGGTTCTCCCTATGTATTATCCCCCACTCTATCCACGAAAATGGTGGTATACTTCCTCTAAATTCAACCTTCTTCACCCTTAGCTCATTGGCGTAGCCCGAATGGGTAATAAGACACGGTGCAAAAGAAAAAACTAACTTCTAAACACAATCTTAATACTCTTATTTTAATAATAAAATCTCGCCTTAAGAAACGGATGGTGTGCCTTGAAAATGTTAGTGCCTTATTCAGTGTGCTGTGAGTTGAATGGGAATCACTAATATAGAATCTAGAGCAGGGGTCACCAATTACTTTTGACGGAGGTCCGTTTTAAAAATTTGCCAAACTTCCACGGTCCGGAACTTTAACAGTGACTCAAGTCAAGTCTTACAAGCCTACTGTTTGGGAGATCTGTTGTTAAAGTAAAGTTAAGATAATATTTAAAAATAATAAATTAATATAGTTCCGAAGGACCAGTTTTCTTTATGAAAACAAAAAATGTTGAGATCAAACAGGTAAACAGTTTGTTGACAAATTAAACAAACACCAACTCTGCTAGGGAATGTAAAGCAATATAATTCTGTCCACGCTGGTAAAAACTGTCTGTTTTCAGCTTCCACCTTTAATTTTTTCTTATCCATTGTGATAACTGATAAGTACTAAACTAAAATATAACGCACACACTGCAATGAACAAACAAAATAACAGTGCGCAACTGTTTAAACGGCCCGATACAGGGGCTGCTACTAGACTGAGGAATGTTTCCAAGGTCAAGTACGTCCTCGTAGCGCACCAGTGTCTGTGGAGAGGTGGGTTAAAGCTGTACATTGTACATCCATGTCTACCAGTAGGGCCGCCCGGAGTAACATTATTTCTTCTGTTATTCACTACCTCCTTTGAGGTCCGTAAAAAATGTGTCCGCGGTCCGCCTTTTGGTGACCCCTGGTCTAGAGTCTAGAACTGGGGTCAGCAATAGGGCGATCTCACCGCGGTTTTTAGTCGATCGCCTAAGAAAATTACATCGTCACGGAAAAGCAAGCTTACATTGCATTATCCTACTATGGTGCACCTTTTAAGATAGGCCCATAGTGTAATCAGTCAAGGTAAGACTGCTACCTCTTAGGGTAAACGTACTGTTCATTTTACCTTTTTTTGTATTTTCTATAAAGGCAGGGAAATAAGTATTGGAGGAAATATTGAATTTAAGGTGGGGTGCTAGTGACCGCGAGTTTAGTGCATTAATTTTGAAGTTTTTATAGCATAAACATTTTTTGGCCAAAATAAATTAAATATTTCTTCTATAGACTCATAGAGCTTAGTTTTCTGCACATGCTAATCTCAACAGTTATTGAATATCTATCATGAGCACAATAGCATTTGGTGACAAACTTTTTAAATGAAGAGTAAAAGTTGTCATTAAATTTCAGAACACCTTTGACAGATATTCAAGAACTGTTGAGATTAGCATGTGCAGAAAACTAAACTCTATGTTTCTATAGAAGAAATATTTTATTTATTTTGGCCAACAAATGTTTATGTTATAAAAACTTCAAAAATACTTCCCTAAGCTCACGCTCACTAGCAACCCACCTTAAGGAATAGACACAAGCTGTATAGAAAAAAAAAGAATTAAAAGTATAGTGGAGAAATGAAGGATGATCACGGGACCTTTGATAGATGTAAGAGTTGAACGGGGCACAAAAAAAGGTTGCCGACCCTTGGTCTAGACGAATATGAGCTTCTGTGGGCTTGCGATGATAGCTTCCACCCCTAGTCAGCAGGCCGGCCGATAAGAGGCAGGTAGCGAGCGTCCCCTAGCCTGTTAAGGTATGTACAGGATAGGGGAGGGGAGGACTTTAATTACAACGCGAGGTGAGGGCGACTCACGGTCTGACACACACGGGCGAGGGGGCTGGTTCTGAGAGGGTGGAGAGACCTGCCCCCTCGGCGTACACTCGCACACAAGGAGACAATAAAAACATGCGGGGGCAAAGAGGGGTGGAAAGAGGAGAAGGGGTTAATTTCAACCTGAACAATGTTTCGGAGGGGTCCGGTCGTGTGTGGCGACCACCCGATAACACTAGATGGGAGCGAAAGGTTATGATAACATTTAATAAATTATTTCACCGTGCCAACCCCTCTCGTGTTCGAACGAAAATAAAAAGTCATTAATTACCATTTTTATATATAAAAAAAGATAGTGCTTTTTGTGAAGGAAAATAAAGTTTCCTTTATTTTTATCTTCGTCGACTGTAGTTGTAGGAAAAATAAAAAAGACTGAGCATATGACTTAAATACAGTAATTATATTGCGATCATATGGGGAAACTTGACGACGCGGGTATTGCTAATCAGTTACGAGTCATATACAGTCCGATTTTCATAGTTAAGGCCTTATTTGGCAACTAGAAAATCTATTATATTTTCTTTCGCGTACTCCTACGCCCAGCCATGTGATCTGCAGCGGTCACTTTTGATATATATCAATATCTATAAAATAACAATAATAATATAGTAAAATGTTACCAATTTTGGCCGCAAAATAACAAGTTTGTATTTTCTAAAAGGCCCTCCCTATATAAAATGGAGTATACCAACTGTACAGGCAATTAGGAAAAAAGTGGAAACCGAAGTAGACCTGTATGTTTCAAAGTGATTACTCTGGAAGTCACTAACCTCAAAGTTATCAAGTGTGGATTTTGTTCAAACTATTCAATGTCCACTTCGAGCGACAGAGGTGTTTGGTTTCTTGTGAACCCATCTGACCACCCATTCAACTCTACATAGCCACGTATTTACACTAATATGGTGCGGATGAGAAAGCCAAAGCTTAAGAATAAATGTACCCGCATTTGAGTGTAGAGATGGTATGAAACCACAGCACACCCGAACAGGATATGAGATGAGCCACAACCTCTCGTCACCAGCGAACTAAATAAGAAGACACTGACGTATTTATTCAATTAGTACTAGTATAACGGTGCTATTTCGGCACATACTTTGAGCACCAAATTCACCTAAGGCAGCACCGCCAACCATAAACACCCAACACTGTACAGATGTGAGACTTTGAGCCTTGCTTGAGATAAAGAGTTTTCTTAGTTTCTCGCTTGGGTAACTTTGTTGGACATTGAAGAGTTGGCAATGAAATGAAAACAATATTTAAAACTTACATATTCCGAGATATTTTGTATAGATGTGTTGTTTTTTTCTGGCGGGTTATTAAATCTTCTTGTTTTTACAATCGTTCCAAATTATGTTGAGGACTGCGAGTGTGAATAGCGGCCCATAGATAAACTCTTCTTTACCAGGAAAAACTAAATTGTAGACGCCATCTGGAACCAAACTAGGGTCCTTTTAGCCTATAGTCGAACTTCCTGACTAATCGTCCAAAGAGACGGACTGTAAAGTGTTGCCAACACGAAATATTGGACTTCAATTGAATGATTATTAGATAGACGTGTTGACCTAGTTTAACGTGTAAGGTGACAATATTACCTTGCATGGTTCCACTATGGTATAGCTTATAGGAGAGGGGCATAGTGTAGTCCGTCAAGGTAAGAATAATAATTACACTTCACATGTCTAGTTTAATGTTAAACAAAAATGGAGTTATGCAATATATATGTAAAGTTTGAATAACATCTATTGAACCTTTTTGGCAGTATTCCCAGAGAAATAGACAGAAAATGTAAGAGCAATTTTTTTTTTGGAAACAGGGGCACATAAATATTATCTTAATTTCAAGGTTTACGAATCACGATTACAATAATCTATTTATATGATAAAATAAAACGGTATCTTTGGGTGTAGCGCATTTTACTATTAGCCCAGGCTATCGGCATATTTTCATAACTAAAGTAGCGACTAGTACTCACTAGCATTGGCGTGGAGAGAGAGTGTATAAACCCGGGAGTAGGTCTATCCAGCAGCTGATGGCAAGCAGGCGGGCAGGCGGCTTGTCATGGCCGCTGTAAGGTCAACAACACTCAGTCACATCTCCCCTGGATCAATATTACACGGACTACAGTGGTTCCGGCTAGGCTGGCGAGCCGACATAAACGCGTTCCAGAGAACATCTAAACCGAACTAGAGCGAGAAACCTCACAACAAAAGCGCACCTTAAATTACGCAAGGATGTTTTTTCTCGTTATTTTCAACCCCCCTACCTTTTTCCCCCACAAAAGAGATCGTAAGATTGGCTCTCCCCTATCTTATGTTTTTTCCACTACGATTTGATAAATTAGATTAATTTAATAGTTTAGTTCTTTCTAGACATAAAGATTGGTAACAAAGCGAGTGATAAGAAATTTTAAAATACTGTATGTTTATTATTGCAGTAAGTAAATGAAATAAAAGTGAAATTTTTAAGCTAATATATTTATTTTCTGACAAAAACAAATTGTTTCACCATAAACATTGATAAAAACTTTACGTTGGGTTCTGACACCCCCCCATCACCCTCGTATGAAAATACTAAAGCCCCCCCTTCCTCCAAAAACCCCCCTTACGTAATTTAAGGACGGCACCTAGAACTTGTATCGAAAATGCACAGCGGAAAAACTACAAGTGCTTAACCCGCTTCGGTGGCCACATGGCCTAAGGCGCCACCGTCGCAATAAACTAGATTGCCGATGGCGGGGAGATCGAGGTTCGAAGCTCGGTTGGATGTAAGGAGGGTGTTTATTACAAAACGGTTTTTCACTATCCCTCCACACAAATGCGGGTACACGTTATATAAATATAACCTTCCTCGTCCCTAAAACCACTACCATAATCAGTATATAAGCGTGTAATCTGAAGGGTAGTAAGACGCGGTGCTTAAAAAAAGGTCCAAATTCGAACACTGTATTTAAACAGCGATATAAATACCCTTTGTTGTATTTTTCTCTTTTTTTTTTTTTGTCTCCACGTCTTGTTACACGCTAGGGTTTACACATACATATTAATTACACAAATTTAGGAAATAGGAAGATATAATTTAAAGTAAATGCAACCGAATTTACGTGTAGGGAGCGTATATAACTATTTATATTTTTAAAAAAAGCTCTCTCAGTTTACCCGACCAGGATTCGAACTCCAATCTCCTTGTTTTCGGCTAAACATCCTATTACGAGTGACGCCTTAGCCCATTCAATCACCTAGGCGGGTTTCTATTAAAATTAACTACCATGAATTATACTCGTTACTTATCGAGATTAAAAGAAAAAAATCCTCTCCCTTCCTCATATTATGCTTCAATAAAAAAACTTCTTATCGACTCTCTCCCCTTAAAACCTCTATGAAAACTTAATAAACAAATTTAAATGGAATAAGCTCATAGAAATCCGCCAGTGAGATATCTAAACATTTTTTGAGTAGATTTTCGCTAAAAAAAAAAGGGGGGGTACTTAACAATAAGCATCGTCCGTTAACCGTTTCTAAAGCCTCCACAATTTTTTTTTTAAATCGAGCAAAAAAACCAAATGAAAAGTTATTTGGCAATTATCGCGGCAGAGATTCACCTCACCCCTTCTCCCTCAAAAGCCATCCCATGAGGTAGCTATCTATTAGCAGACTGTCCGTGAGTTTATTGGTCCGCAGAGCTTAGTGGGTATAATTCTTTGATTTGTTACTTCTGCTCTAATGGAAGTTGCGTGTAAGTTCAGCCCTGGGAGATATCGGACAAATATCACAGTGTCCTCCCTCGTGCGCGTATTTACGGTCAGAAATTACGGCGGGAAATTAAAACACAATGTAAAATGGCTTCACGCTAGATTTCAAGTGTACGGGATATATTTTAATCCGGTCGAAACCCGAGGTTTTGGTGAGAAGAGGCGCTTTAGAATGGAAACGATTCCTAAAGGTGGATAACGACGAATTTATATAATAAAGAAGCTGAGGTATCAAGATAAGAGGTAATTATTTGTTAATTTAGATCAGTAGTTCCCAACCTGTGGAGGGGGTATGAAGAACTGCCAAGGCGGCGGGGGAGGAAGTAGGGAGGCGCGGAACAAGTGAATAACATTTAAATCATCTAAGAATTGAAGAAATTTTCTAATTCAATCCCTTTTACAAATTAACTAAGATCATTTTTCTTGCTGTAATGAAAACCTTACCTACCAGTTGTTATAATTCATCTATTAGGTGACCGTGTAAGACACTCGTACGCATGCACATGTTTATTTTTAAGCTCGCAAGCCCCGGGTCCACCCCCCCAATCCTCCTCTGTACCCTCCCCCTTAGCTACCAATGCGGCCATGTGCAAAACAGCTGAATTTTCCACTATAACTCTAATAAAAACTAAACAGCTTTGTCTATTTGAAATGTAAAGTGATTCCCGGTCTGTTTTGTCAATAATTATCAAACCCAATATTCCAGAACTAATGAAAACCAAACAGTGACAGCCATTACACTAATTTTTTTGGCACCAGAATGCTGACATTGTTACATTGATTTTGATATAAAATAAAGAAGTGAAAAGAAAACAATACTTTTTAGAGATTTATTATAAAAATAAAAAATAGTGGAGGAGTGGTAGAGGGCAGGGTGAAATATGATAATATACCATGGCGGAGGGGGGGCAGGGGGGTTAGCTTAAAAATGTTAGGGATCATTGTTTTAAATAGATGGCTTGTACCGAGATCCATCCTGTACCTGCCTGTACATTATTGGCAAAACATACATAAAATAGCGAGTTTTTCCATATCCAAGAAATACAATTTATAATGTATCATCATCATCATCATCATCATTATCATTATCATTATTATTAGCACCGCGTATTACTACCCGTCCGGGTTATACGCACTCACGCTAATGTGTAATGGTAGGGTGATTGTGAGATGAAATGGAGGACCTACAGTTTAACGTGGGATATACACGTCTTGTCAGAGGTGAAGGAAGGGTTTGGCAATCAGATAAATTTGTGCCGGGACCGAGGATTGAACCCCGGACCGTCAGCACAGAAGTCCAACACCTTACCCCTAGACCACCAGGTCACCAATTTTACAATGTACCTTACCTTAAACATTCAGCTATTAAACTGGAAAGCGGGCTTAGGTTGATCCAATTTTTTAAAAGAGTAGATCCAAACATACACATGTGTTACTTTTAGGTTATTGAGGGGGTTGATAGGAGTTTTTATACAAAGATAAGAGGCGAATGACCGGTAATTGCATATATCATGGTACAGTTCGTGTTTATACTCTAAAAAAATAAGATTCATGAAAATTAACTTAAATCAAGGCAAAACAGTAAGCATGGTAAAATAGATATAGCCTATGTTAAAAAAAAGACTAATACTTGCTTAGATTTTTTTATTAATAAGTTTAATACTATGATTAATGAAGTCATATTAGGGGTAGATATGAGAATTATAACATAGAATAAATACACCATAGAGAAACCAGAGAGGAAAAACACCATCAGTGCATCTGGCCGAGATTCAAACCTTGAACCTTCCCGTCACAAGAAATTCAGTCTATTGAAATCACGTGACCATCAATGTTGGCTCTTGCTAAGATATAACATCAAATAACAATCCTTACACAACATGGTATTCCTACGCAGACTATTGCGTACGTAGCCCACTCTTGCCCAGAGAAGTTGGAGACGCATGTTCACAGTCAACGGAAGGTCTGTAGTTCTTTGGAAAAACCAATTCCAGCTTCCGATATTATAATTTGAAGTTGCGTGGCAAAGTGAAACATTCACGGTAAAGTATTATTTTTTAAAGGTAATTAACTCTCTCTCTCTCTCTCACACACACACACACACACACACACACACAGGCAAAAGAACATGCAACGTTCTAAGAGATATATTTCCCAAATACTTCTTTTAAAAGTGATTTAGCATGCAACCAGATCAGCCTCCAAGCGTTATCATTTTCGTATCAGACATTTTAAAAAATTTGTTTGAAAAAAAAAAAAAAGAGTTGATATAAAATATTTTTTTTCTGTCAAAAGTGAGAAAATTTAATTGTATTATTTTATAGACATTGATGCTAGTCTATAGTTATTTCAAGAATGACAGTTGCAGATTATATTAATTGAAGTGTGAATGTAATGAAAGTAGCTATAATTTTGTATCAGTAACCGTTAAACGAAGAAAGCTTTTCATAACAAGAAGACATTAATTAACCTCGACTAGCATAAATTTGTAAATAAAGGAAAATTCATAAAGGCAAATGTTTGGAGCGTAGTACTTTACGGATGTGATACTTGGACCATTACCGCAACTGAAAGGAAGAGAAGCATTTGAAAAGTAGTGCTACAGAAGAATGTTGAAAATATCATGGATGGATTATTATTATTATTATTATTATTATTAAGTACCACGTCTTACTATCCGTTAGGGTTATACGCTTAAGCACTAATTACGCTAATGGATTAGGAATTGGGAAGGTTGAATTTAAAGAAAGTGAACCCACATTTGCGTGGAGGGAGAGTGGAAAACCATTTAGGAAAAACCACCCCCAGTTCACCCGACCGAGATTCGAACCTCGATCTCCCCATCCTTGGCAGTCGGGCTCAACACGACTAGCGCGTTAGTCAACTACGCCACCGAGGTGGGTATCATGGATGGAGATGGTATCAAATACAGAAGTGCTAAGAAAAGCAAATGTAGAAAGGAAACTTGGAAAAGGTACACAGAAAAGAAGAGTTAACATGGTAGGACATAATACTGAGACAATCATGTTAGTTTGACGAAGATAATTATAGAAGAAGAGGTACAAGAAACCAGTCGCAAGATTGATGATCTAATGATGAAGTGAGAAAACCGCTGTTAACATAAGTACATGCTTCCAAACATTGCACATATGCTGTGCGCAAATTCGACATTCTTTGGGAATAGATCCATGTCGAAGAAAAAGTACAGATTTGGTATACCAACCTCATATATTAGAACACTCCAAATTATGCCTAATCCCCCAATATCACACTCCAAAATGTAGTATTTCCTCGACGTTTATAAAAATAAGAATAGGGTCACATTGGATGATGGTTCATCATAGGGTCTAAGGACCACACAAAGTAACGTATAAGGCCGCACGCGGCCCGCAAGTTTGACAAGCCTACATTGATGTAACTCATTTTACTCAATTCCTTAATACAATTCATATGTTCAAGCACGTAAAATGTTCCATAAAAAAGCTGCAGCCGTTTTAAAAAATAATTACCGTGTAATTTTGTTTTGTCTGCAGTCATGATCGTACCTGCGCCGTCGTATCTACGCAAGCGCTCAATCAATTTGCCCATTTTCTCTCTGGTTTAATAAAGTAGGTAATTTTAGTTACAATATTTCTTATTATCCCCCATTGACCCAGTAAAAAGTACTGTAGTACAAAAAGTGTTTTTGCCATCATTCAAAATGTGGCCCATGAATATTTTGGTCTTCATAAGTTGGTTCTTATGCCAAAATAGTTGCTCACCATCGCCTTTGTTAGAGATGAAAATTTTCCGGGAAATTTTGGATCGGAAAATATTGCAGAAAATTTTCCGTAGTGGTATCTTGCGGTGGAGGGGTTAAATTGTGGAGGTGGCACCTACAGCCTATTGTACGTCAAAATACAGTGTGTTAAGATACGAGTGGGTTATAATAAGGGGGGAGGGGGAACGCGAGTGGAGGAGTAGTAGATAGGAAGTATGGAGGATAGGTGGGGGGGAAATGTCGCAACAGCCTTAAAATTATTTTAATTAACTTAGTGATGATAAAATATTGAAGTATGATTTATGAACATAACGGGTCTTCAAAGGCTAGCATTCATTTGTTTCTTTACTACTTTTTTTAGCACCGCGTCTTACTACTCGTTCGGGTTATACGCACCTACGCTAATGTGAATATGGTAGGGTGATTGTGAGATGAAATGGAGGACCTACAGTTTAACGTGGAATCCAAACCACGGTGGAGGCCTGGCACTCCACACATTCACAAATTGTGATTAATACACGTCTTGTCAGGGGTGAAGGAAGTACTAAGAGAGGGTTATATTGGTGTCAGAACCTTTCTGTTAATATTTAAAGGAATTCCTTAGAGATCCCTTAGAAGGTCGTTAACCAGTTGAAACTTTGCAATGCGGATTCGTCTTATTCCGTATTGGGACCTAGAAGTTTAAACACACCACTGAAGAATGATGAATCAAACATAGATTTCAGAAAGAGCTTAAATTCTGTTCTGATGAATTGTTTGACGCACCTTAAACTAGAAACCAGCACAGTCGGAATATTTTTTTGGGGGGGTGTGGGGGGGGTGGAAGGACTGTAGGGTAATAAACCCCCGGTCATACTTCATCTCTACGTGAGGCAAATTCATAAACAACCCTAGCTATGGAAGGAGGGGAACTCGTATCAGAATGGTGCAACGACGCAAAAACATGAATTATAGCTTTTGATTGGAAATGAAAACACCAAAACAGTGTAGTGTCGGGTGGTAGAAAGCCGGGTATGGGGGGTACAAACCAAACATCGCATCACATATGGACAGGAGTCGGTTTTAAAAAAAAAGATGAGGTTAACCACATTTTAATTTAACATTCATTTTTAAACTTACAAACTACAATGGATGTAGGTGTGTTATTTCTTTATAATATTGAGTGACTCATAAAATAAATAAATGTATTACCTTTAGAAAATGTTAGGGTGCTTACACATCATTACGTTTAACTATTGTTAGAGTAAACAACATTAATTCCGTGTGCACGGCGTTTACCATGAAAGGTCGTAATCTTACCTTGAATGGTTACACTATGGCTCAGCTTATAATATAGGACCATTTGTCAAGGTAAGAATGCTACCTTTCAGGGTATAAGTGAAGTTTACAGAGTTTTTTAAACTACAGTGCCGACCATACACTGTGTCTGGATATTCAGTCCAAGTCAACCTCTCTAACTCAGCCATTTTTTTTTGGCAGATACTATACCAGCCCTGACCAAATGACAGCCCCTCACGTATTTTTAAGCTAAAAATACCAGAAATAAAAAATATACTTTTATGGGAGTAGGGTGTATAATTTCTATTCAACACACTCATGGGCATTTTACAAGCAGTTTTAAAAATCTTAACCAGGGCCTACTAAATAAATATAAGTACACCAAACAAATAAATAAAAATATTGCATTCATCCCAAGTTTTGTTTTATTTGAGACTCAGTTATTCATGTTTACATATTATGGTCTTAATTATTATGTTATCTATATAATTTTTATAATTAAGTGATTCTTCCAAAAAATTGTATTTTATTTGGCGGCTCATTTTTATATTTAAATTCTTAATGTGACCTTTCAGACAAAAAAAAACCTAAGTCTGGACTTTACTATTTAATAAAAGTAACTAAAAACCTTGTATGGTGTATACATTTATCTATGGGATAGGTATTTATATTTTAACTCTTACCTGAATCTTAGTGATATAAATACTGTACGTGTTTTTAGGTGTGTATTATTATAAGGAGGCTTTGTCAAATTTCGTCAATAAATGTAAGCAGGGTAACGACTTGGGAAACGAGAGGGAAAAGGGTGGGAGGACTCTAAACTGCTCAGCTACACCCCTGGATAATTTACCTCTATTAAGGCCATGTTGTTGAAGAGGTGGACAAAGAATAAGGTCACGTTTTTAAATGATTGTATTTGTGTGGGTATGAGCCAGGTGGTTGGCTTCAAGTCTGCCTATCTCTGGTTCAATGTAGAGTAGCGCCCACAGTGAATATTTCAAGTCTGGATTTGCACCCATACTATCCTTGGCACTAATGTTAATCACGCCCATCAACATATGAGTTTTATTTTCACATTTAATTTGATTCAATATCCAACTGAGAAGACTGGAAACGCATATTAGTATTGACATTCTAGTCTGTTTACTAAATTAAGTTGAAATGTTATCATCTCAATATTTAAAGTAAGAATATTTTACAGAGTTAAAATACTTTCTTTGAATGAATATATATATATATATGTTTATAATGTATAAGTACGTACATTATATATAATGTACTCGCTTTGCTCGTTGGGAGCCCCCAGTGAGTTTTCTTTGCAAGTGGATGTAAACTAATGTAATTCCAGCGTTGTTTTTAACGTAACTTAAAGTTACCGGTATTGTATTGTATTGTATATACCGCACCGACTTTAAAGTTGCTCCACCATTTGGAATTTTTTCGGATGTTAAAAATTAAAATTGTTAACTTTTTGGAATTTTCACGTCGGTTACAGGCTAGAAGCTATAAGTTCGCCAAATAACAAGTTTCTAGCTCATCTGAAAGTGGGCAAACATTAATGTGAGTGAGTGAGTAAATTAGTGAGTGAGTGAGTAAGCCATGTGCTATGTTGATTTGATTAAACTTTATAAGGGCCCATATTTTTATGTTGGTATTGTTTTGATTTAATCAAACTAAATATTTATATATTTATTTTGATTTAATCAAACTAAATATTGATATATTTAAAAAATATTCTTTGTTACAATTTTGATTTTGTGAACTTCCTAGGTTTTACATAAACAACCTCCAATGATTATTCTTTAAGGGTAGCTGGCCAAAGCACCTTCAAGAAATGTGAAGTAGCTACAAAACCTCTCAAAAGTTTTTTGGGGAGCCATAGGTTCCCAATTAACAATAGTAATCATGGATGCGGAATTCTATCCAGACACTTTCCATGTTATTCTCTAAACCAGTTCTTCCGACAACGCCAGAAATAACAATCATAATAATTCCATTGCTTGTTTATACTTAGTGACGTTTGCCCACCCCAAACCTAGGAGGGGGATTGATAGGGAACACGTTAGAAAGGATGGTAAAAAAGCAATAGGTTATTTTCTTTAGATTTTTACTAAAACATGAGTATGAACTATAAAAGGATATTTACAAATTATACAAGAATCATGTATGGACACTACAAGCCAGTATATGTTGCTGTGGTTCCTTACTGAACACAGTAGAAAATAAGATAGGTTGCAACCTTGTAGGCAGTAAAGGGGGATGGCAAGGTTAATAACCTTGCTAGCCCGTATTAAGAGCAGTGTGAGAGTCGCCGCCAAACAACAATAGAGTCCTAAAAGCTAGTAAGGGGGGTGGGTTCCTTCCCTTGTCTTGGACCGCGCTAAAGGTCCGGGGAACAGTTGGGTTGGTCCATGTTTGAGTCTTGGGAACCAATGGGAGTGTTTTTGTGATATGTTTGAAAAATTATCAGTTGAGTCGAGTGGGAGATATTTTAGTCTTGTCTCGCCGGGCTTAGGCCAAGGACGCTCCCGGATCAACTCTGGGGTATCATATTTTGTAATCATTTAACGATACCTTGCGTTAGCCGCTCGGTTAGTAACAGCGGATCTAATTATTATAATAACAATAATCAGTAGTTATAGCACATCACGGGTAAAGCAGTTGATATTTTAATCTGTTTACGGCCACTCTCACGCTAACCACGACGCGTAACGGGTATCATAAGGGAACAATAGAATCCAACTGAGTAATAAAAAAAAACTTAAATACCTAATGTTTTATTATTGTAATATTTTTAATCAACAACGCAGCCACTATACGATCACAACAACAAATATAGATTGAAAAAAAATTAACATTCATCCCGTGTTGACCTCATTTTATTTGCGACGCCATTACGATGAGGTGCAGGCTGGCCACGAAAGTGTGTTAGCTGAGGTCCGTTTATGCGCGTAGCAATGTCCCACCCTACAGGCACATGAGCCCTTTCTCTGCCCTATTATGCCCTTCAGTCCCTACATGAGGGATAGCGCGAAACCCTTAACACGAGTTTTATCAACATGGGTAACCCTGAAAAACAGCCCAAGGCCGTTCCCCGGTAACTTTCAAAAAGTCTTTCAAATAGACTGTAACAAGACAACATCCTGGCTAGATTCTAACCAGATTGTAGCAAGCTATAACAATACTGCAACAAGACTACACCCTGGCTAGACTCTAACAATATTGTAAAAAGCTATAACAAGACTGTAAAAGACAACATCCTGGCTATATTGTAACAAGCTATAACAATAATGCAACAAGACTATAGCGTGTGCTCGTTTCCAAAAAACTGCACTCTTTTCACTACTCAAGCGCATTCCAGCTTGGGGCTCAATAAATTTGTGACTATGCGATATTCACCTATAAATACTCTGCGTTCAACTACGACATTCGAATTGTTGTCTATATAATAATACTGTTAAGAACTACAAACTCCTTTTTTTATTTTAAGTATTGTAATTTAGAAATATTTTAAATGGCCGCTTGCATTAAAAACTTGGTAACGATATTATTCCGTATCATCATAATTGGCTCCCAATCGCGGGGAAATTATAAGTCCAATAATTCCATAACATAATAATTGACGCCCAATCGCGGGGTGAATAATTTCATATCATAATAATTGGCGCCCAACGTGGGGCCGTAACATAAATAATTGGCGCTCAACCACGGGGCTATAAAAACCGATTATATCACAATAATTCCATATCATCATAATTGGCGCCCAACGTGGGCCGAATAATTCTATATCATAATAATTGGCGCCCAACGTGGGCCGAATAATTCTATATCATAATAATTGACGCCCAATCGCGGGGTGAATAATTTCATATCATAATAACTTGCGTATTTATTGTGAAGGCTTTCGCGGCCGGTGTTTGGAACTGAAATTAATGTTATAGGTCTTGAGCTCTAGTTCTAGTTCGTAAATCGTGGGGTGAAACTGCTGAAAATGGTGAAACTAACTTTAGTAACATTATTATCATTATTATTATTATTATTATTATTATTTGTGGGAGGGTTGTGTACGCAAGTGTAATTATGCATGTACGTACATAAATAGCGAATGATTAGTGACTGTGTCCACACACTGCTCTGGAAACATAAAACTAGGCCTCCAAGAAGTTGTTTAGGTACTAACATATTTTTTAGCACCGCTTTTTACTGCACGTTTGGGTTATACGATTATGTACTAATTATTACGCTAATGGCTTTGAGGATTCTGAAGGCTATAGTTAAAGAAAGTGTACCCGCTTTTGTATGGAGGTAGAGTGGAAAACCATTATAGAAAAACCACACTCAATACACCCGACCGAGATTCGAACCTCAATCTTCCCGTCATCGACGGTCTAGTCTACTGAAAGAGTAACGCGTTAGACCACGCAGCCACCGAAGCTGTTTGTTTATTAATTGGAACCATGAACAATTCACGCGCGGAAAGAAATTTGTTTCGTATATACTTGTTGAAGGTAAAACTTTTTTTGCTCGCTATTTAAATCATGTCTTATGACAAAATGACCAGGGGGAAGAGGGGAAAGCGAAGTGACTAACCTGGTTTGGAAAAAGCCGAAAATGGATTAGTGCCAACAAAAAAATATACGAAAAAAAAAAGATGTTTGTGTCGATAACATGACAAATAGAAAGTGTGGCAGATATGAAATGTACAATCAATCACAAATTGCTTACAGTCCTCATTTTAGGATTTTTGGTATAATTAAATGTATAAGACTTGATTTTTCAGAAAAACACAAAGATATTTAAAAAAAACTATGTCCAAGGAGTGTAAAAAATACTCTCCTTCCTATACTTCATTTACCCGGACCGATGGTTACACGCTCTAAGGCGCCAAGTTCGTAATATTTTAGATTACCTCTTACAGGAAGGTTGATGTTCGAATATCGGGGATGTTAACTAGGGATGTTTTTCAATATGTGATTTTTATAACCTTGGATTCTACGCCCTTCTCTTTAATAACTTTGTGTGTTGGAATTAGAAAATAAAACATAGTTAAACGTGCACAGATTTTTTTAGAAATAAATTGTATTCAATGCAATGTTAACTTCACTCTTTTTTAGAAAGTCAGCCTTCAGCATAGTTTAAAAGCACTCTTGGAACTCCAGTAAGCATATACATCTAAAATAGTAGCGACAAGCCCCAGTTGCATATACATATCAAATAGTAGCAACAAACTCAAGTAAGCATATACATCTAAAATAGTAGCGACAAACCCCAGATGCATATACGTCTCAAATAGTAGCAACAATCTCCAGTTAGCATATGCATCTCAAATAGTAGCAACAATCTCCAGTAAGCATATATATATATATATATCAAATAGTAGTCTAGTAAAAATCTCCAGTAAGCAAATACATTTCAAATAGTAGCAACAAACTCCAGTTAGCATTTACATCTCAAATAGTAGCAACAATATCCAGTAAGCATATATCTCAAATAGTAGTCTAGTAAAAATCTCCAGTAAGCATATACATCTCAAATAGTAGCAAAAAACTCCCGTTAGCATATACATCTCTAATAGTAGCAACAAACTCCAGTTATTATATACATCTCTAATAGTAGCTACAAACTCCAGTTATTATATACATCTCTAATAATAGCAAAAAACTCCAGTTAGTATATACATCTCTAATAGTAGCAACAAACTCCAGTTATTATATACATCTCTAATAGTAGCAACAAACTCCAGTTATTATATACATCTCTAATAGTAGCAACAAACTCCAGTAAGCATATACATCTCAAATAGTAGCAACAAACTCCAGTAAGCATATACATCTCAAATAGTAGCAACAAACTCCAGTAAGCATATACATCTCAAACAGTAGCAACAAACTCCAGTAAGCATATACATCTCAAATAGTAGCAACAAACTCCCGTTAGCATATACATCTCAAAAAGTAGCAACAAACTCCAGTAAGCATATACATCTTTAATAGTAGCAACAAACGCTAGTAACAAATACTCTTGCCCCCAGCAGTTAATTCTTTATGATGTGCCGAGGTCTGGGCGGGAACAAATAATGGGAAAACATATTGACCCCATCAATTCGATCCCATGTATTAGTGGCTAAGGAGTCCACCTACAACAACTATTCTTATACTACTACTACTGAGAGGAACCCTGGTTCGATTCAAGACAACGGCTATAATAATCTAGCATTCTCGTGTGGTTTCTTCACATTGATTATTATAATTAATGTTTCATGTTCCAAGCTGCTAGTTTGTAAGACGTGTGTATAAGATAGTCCCAAGATCAGGAACACACTTTAGATAGTTTAATGTAATCAAACATAATGATCCCCACAGAGCGTAAGAAATAAACATAGCGAGCGAGTTTACATCGTATATAGAGAAATATTTGAAAGTCACAGAGAGCTAAGGGAAATAGAAAGAGAGAAAATAAAAGACAAGAAAAAAACTCCCACCCATCGGAATGATCCCGGCTTCATAAATACGCATTTCCAAGGGATGGAGCGGGTAGTTGGGTTAGCTCAAAAAAACTACCCCCCCCCCCCCCCCCCCC
>CABFWB010003553.1:38650-70203 GCA_902151455.1 Timema bartmani | reverse complement strand
GGGTTAGTGTAGAGACTGAGAATAGAAAGGTCAGCAAGTGAGGCAAACATCCCCACTGTAAGGTCATCTACAAGGTTAACTAATTGTGTGGCAAACAAGATAGACCAGAGGGGGAGTAATTGAGGGGTGGTCAAAATAGAACTATCAGTAGTCCAAATAATATCAGGGGTCTCAAAATTCTTAATCCAACATTTCACTCAATATAAAAAGGCTGAATATTTTTCCAGTTTCTGATTCAAAATTCCAGTATATTCCAGTATTCTCAGTATCAAAAATAAAATCAAGTATATTTCCAGTATGGGTAGACACCCTGCTATAAGACTTGAGAGCAGCCTCCAGTATGATATTATTTGGGTAGTAGCCTATGTTTGATTTCATGCGCGCGCACGCATACACACACACACAAACACACACTAAATCTCTCTAACTTACTGCACAAGTATGAAAAAAGTTAAATATTTGCCTGGTTTAAAGACAAAGAAATTAATAATGATAGTTTGATAAATAACACTAAAGTTTAAATTATTTCAAGTAGATCTTATTGTTTCTGGTGAGTTTATATAGATAAAATCACTCAACATCCTGGTGACCTGGTTGCAAGTATGACTATGCCATTGAATAAAATACCATACAGTCCCCATATTAAACTAATAGTTGTAAGACATTGAGTACACCCGACCAAGATTCAAACCTCAATCTCCCTGTCTTCAGTATTCTAGTCTACTGTGAGATGCATTTCTATTTCAGAACTTTTTTAAAAGATTTTTTGCATCTACCTTTGACAACCTATGCTGTTAATCCAACTGTTTTGCTTGCAATAGAAGATGGGACTGCTCATGCTGCACTAAAGACAATTACATTTCTGAAATATGTACTGTAGAATATAAAGACCCGTTTCTAGCAGTGTTTGTGTTGATTGTTGAGAAGTTTGTTATTGGAAAGGTATATCACCATAATAGCCGGATTGTTTTGCTGGGGAAATTTAAATTGTCTTCTATAACGCGTAATCCAGTATCGGGAGTTGATCTTTAAGGGGATTTAGTTGTATAAATAAAGACTACTTAACTTCATAATCAATTTCACTATATAATATATTTAACACATATTAAAAAGATTAAAACTACACACTCTTCCTTCCATTTCTTTTACAAATTTTATTCTAGCTAGACACTGAGTTGGTTGGTGAAATAAGTGACAGTTCAGGATTTAATTCACTTTTATAAAGTGCACATTAGATATAAAGAGTACAGGGGAAAATGGGAAGGAAAGTCTAATTTTAACTCAAATTGAGTTAGGGCTTCAATTTTTTGACAATCATGAAACCTTATCAATGCACTCTAGATTATGGTTGAAAAAGATGTCATATTTAGATTATTAAAAAAAAATGCTGGGGGTCCTTATGGGGTTTTAGATATAAAAGTTACTGTCCTGAAAAATGTGTTAAGTGTGACATTCCCTTTTTTCCCTTGTACCCTTCATATGTCACACCCCATTAGTGAATTCAGAACAATTTAACCCGTACATTTGAAATTAGTGAATTCAGAACAATTTAAACTGTACATTTGAAAACTGTTTACAAAACTATTTACACCAGTATGAAGGCTAGCCACACTTATGTTTTTTCATGCAGCTTGTATGTATACCGGCATTGCACTTAGCACATTGAGTATGTGACCGACCGTCCGCCATTGTAAATGTACTAAGCTCCAAGTTCCAATAACAACTATTTACGGTTGAATTTTGTTGCCAACCTTATATAAAATAATAGAGGGAAATATTCTTTTTCCAGTGATATATGACAAATCTGGAGAGCCAACCTTATCGGATCTGGCACTTTTAACTGTAGTAGGTGGAGCCAATAAGATTGGATCGTAGCACCTTTAGCGATAGTAGGAGTCGATCAAATCAGCTCGTGGCACTAAAAGGGTTAAAAATTATTAATGATCTGACTGCTCTCTCTGGTAGGAAGTCAGCACCGAGTGAACAGCTGTACTTAAACGATTTTGAATTGAATCAAAATTAATGTTTCTGTTACTATTACAGTATATTTAAAAGTTATTTCTATAATTGATCATGGCTTGATTGTTTTTAACTACAGTATTTAAAAACATGGTTAAACCTCTTTTATATTAAATTTCATTCAAAAATAATAAAATAATATCAATATTTGTAATGATCCTGCTTTGTTGCATAGCTTTTGGTGTAATTAAATTAAGTTTGTGTCAAATTTATTAGTCGCACTGTACTGTTGTTGTTTTATTTCCGTACACGTGCATAGTCTACGGGTTAGGAACATTCAGTTGGCTTGCTTCTAGCCCTAGTAATTATTAAAGAAAAAAACCTCGCAGTGTGAGTGCGAGAAAGAGAGCAATATTTTTCATTTGCAAACTGTATTTATTTTGATTTCTTTTTAAAAGGTTGTTTTGCTTGTGCTCGCAAGAGTTCAGCAGCTCTCGATATCAAAATTAATGTTATAGTCATGAAACTGGTGGGGGGTATGAATAATTTGGGGCACTTGTTAACAAGGTGTTCGAAGAGAAGGACACGATGAAGAAACGCAAGTGCTATTGGGGCAATTTCTTGAATGTAGCATCTTAATATGTGAAAATAAAACTTGTAAAATGTGTTAATATATATCTATATCATTTAATTAACAACATCATCAGGAGGTTCGCGAGAGGGAGTATCGTGCGACATGTTTATTGGATTTAAATTACATAACTAAGTTTTATCATATTCCAAAAATGTCAGTCAAAGAAAGACAGAAGTTTCTTTCTCTTCAAACAGAGGTTGACAGAGGAACTTATTGAAATGTCAGCCCTACCAGATTACGCAAGGCACTCATCAATTCCTGGACCTTCCCCCATTCATCTAGTTGGTCTTCATTTTACAGAGAAACTTCCACCATCTGAGGCCAAAGGTTCCAAGAACACAACAAAACGGTGCAGTGTATGCTTGGAGAAGAAAATAAGAAAAGAAACTACTTGGCAGTGTGATAAATGCAAAGTATCGTTTTGCAATGAACATTTCAAGTTGTACCACACTTTCAAAATTTATTAAGTCGATGATGTCACATCAATTATAAGGTACCATAATGTTTCCTTTGTATTTCAAGACCAAATATGTATGTCTAGTGTAAATAGTTTTTAACTTATTAATATTTTTATGCTGATTGCATTTGCACTTTCATTATTTCAAAAATAACCTGGATTTAGGGGTTTGTTTAGTTGTGAGCTACCTGGATGCTAATGGGTTAAGGAACTCTCCTATCATTAATTTTCTCATTACAGGTTTTACCACAAATATTTAAACTTACATTATTCTACTTACTGTTTTTTAATTTTTGTTTAATGGATGTGAAACATGGGTTTATCAGGAGAAACACAAGGGCAAGGTGAATGTGGTTGGAATGAGATATCTAAGAGAGGCATTTGGAAAAACTCGTACAGATAGAGTCAGTAATAATTGGGTGGTGTTTTAAAGGGAGTCCAATTGGTAAATGTGAAATAAGCGTCTTACATTGGTTTGGGCATGTTGAAAGGTTGAGTGACAAAACAAATACATGAAGGTAGATTATGTGGATCAAAAGGAAGGAATAGGCCATGAAAGATGTGGCTAAATGTTGTAGACAATTGTGTGAAAAAGATTGACACTAAGAGTTTTGATAATAAAAGAGCATGCATGTATGACTCAGTGTACAAAGGGGAACCCAAAAGAAACTGGATTGAAAGCGTGTGGCCGTTCCTAGGCGTAGTAGAGAGTTCTCCAACTAGTTGGGTCTATTAGAGACCTTCCCAAATCAGTTGCCCAAGCGGCGTCTGCGTAGGTTATGTTTGATTATAGTTTTTGTTTTTCTCAACTGTTCTCGTTTGCTGCCTGCGAAATCGTTATGGCAGATTTAAAGGAACAAAGAGTGTGTTTGAAATTTTGCTTCCTGCTTGAAAAATTGGCAACGGAAGCTTACCAAATGCTTCAACAGGCTTTCAAGAAGGATGCTATGAGCAGCACACAAGTTTTTGAGTGGTTTGGGTGCTTTAAACGTGGTGAGATGAGTGTTGAAGATCATGCTCATTCTGGGTGCCCTTCATCATCTCAAAACGACAAAACATTGAAAAAATCCGCCAAAAAATCAATGAGGATCGTCGTTTCATGATCGACGAAATTTCAAAAGAGACAGGAGTGAGTTGGAGCTCGTGCCAGCGGATTTTGACTGAGGCTTTGCAAATGAGACGTGTTGCCGCTAAGTTTGTTCCTTGCCTGCTCACACAGGACCAAAAAACCATCGTCTGAATGAGCCAGGACTTTAAAAATCAGATTGAAAGTGACTCAAACTTTTTGACCAAGGTCATTACAGGTGATGAGAGTTGGTGTTACGGATATGACCTCAAAACCAAGCAAGGGTCTAGCCAGTGGAAGACCCCCAACTACCTCCGACCAAAAAAAGCAAGACAAGTGAGGTTGAATGTTAGGACGATGGTCATTGTTTTTTTTCAATGTTCGTGGAATTGTGCACCAGGAATTTGTCCCCCCTGGTAAGACTGTTAATCAGCACTTTTATTTGGAAGTTTTAAGACGTTTGAGGGAGGATGTGTGAAGGAAACGCCCAGAACTCTCGCGATCAGGTGTCTGGTTACTTCACCATGACAACGCCCCTGTACACACAGCCTTGTCTGTGAACCGCTATTTGGGCTCTCAGGGGTGGGTTATTGTTCCCCACCCTTCGTATTCGCCAGACCTAGCCCCGTGCGACTTTTTTCTGTTCCCAAGAATAAAAAAAATTGAAAAGGGAAGCGTTTTGATGGTGTGGAGGTTGTAAAAACAGCTTCGCAGAGGGCAATGGACGATATCAAAGTCGAAGAGTTCCAGGGGTGCTTCAAACAGTGGGAAAAAAGACTGGACAAGTGCATCGCATCTACTAGAGAGTATTTTGAAGGAGACTGAAAGAGTTTTGTTAAAAAACTTAATAAATTAATTTTTTAGAGCAAAAGTCCGGTTTCTTTTGGTTCCTCCCTCGTATAGATGTTGTTGAAGTGAAGGGAGTATATAAGGATAGTGAAGACTGGAGAAAGCTAGTGAGGGTGGATTTAGTAAGGGGTTGTTGCTTATTGAGATATATTCACAGTTTCTTGCCTACCCTGAAGGTGAATGGCGTGATCAGGTATGTATTTTTTTTTCGTTAAATGTTATCAATGCTTATTGAATTTTACTATTACTTTTAATTGATGTATTTTATTATCATTATTTCTTATTTATCAGTAACTATTTATCTGTATGCATCATAATTTAGTTATAATTGTTTATTTTATTTTATTATGTGGATATGCTTACATGTGAGGTACTTTTGTACTATTTAGTGCTCACCCATTATAGGTCTTGTTACTGTTGGCAAGCACATAATAAACAAAATCGAAATCGAAAATATAGTAATTTATAATAATAATAATAATAATAATAATAATAATAATTATTATTATTATTATTATTATTATTATTATTATTATTATTATTAAGCTGATCAACATTTATCTAGAGAAGTGTAAAAGCTGTTTACAATTTTGTAAAGAAAAAAAAAATTAACAATATGAATTAACAATATGACAGTATAAAATTAGAGTATGGCTTTGTCATCATATTTAAAATAAAATAGGTAAAACAGATTGTGCATACATGTTTGGAATAGTATATCTTATAAATGACTTTAAAAAATAGCAATTCTGTTCATTTAAAAAATAATACAGAGACTTGGTGTTTTATATGAAAAGACAGTATTTGATTAAGGTGAACTGGGATGTGTTTCAATATCATTTTATAAATCGTATATATTATACTAATAAGCGACGCTAAATAAGAAAATTAATTTTTTTTTTTCAAATTTAATATGGATATGAAGGTCATATTCTGAAACACACACACACACAGTCTTGGACAGTTCAATTTACAAGAGAAAAGGTAAATAGCATTAGCATTTTAAGCTTATTATTATTATTATTATTATTATTACTACTATTATTGTTACTGTTACTGTTGTTATTGTTGGTGTTATTGTTATTATTATTATTATTATGTCTTACTACTCGGTTGGGTTATACGCACTTATGCTAATGTGTAGGGTGATAGTGAGATGAAATGGCGGACCTACAGTTTAACGTGGAATCCGAACCACGGTGAAGGCCTGGCATTCCACACATTCACAAGTTGTGCTTAATACACATCTTGTCAGAGGGGAAGAAAGGCTTTGGCAATCAAATAAATCTGTGCCAGGACCAAGGATTGAGCCCTGGACCTCCAGCACAGAAGTCAGACACCTTACCCCTAGACCACCAGGTTACTGCCACAACTATGCATCAAGTACAATTTAATATGAGTTGAGGCTTAAGTGATAGCATAATCACTTTGTGACACATGCTGAAAATTGATACCAAGGAAGAATATATAGAGAGCTTTGAGTTATTATAAAAACATTTAAATAAATTACAAGAGATGTAATCCTAATCAACACTGAAAAACACATTAATTTATAAGAGTTTTGAAATTTCCTTAATCAAGAAAAACTTCATCTTAGCCATGTTAACCCTTTTAGTGCCACAGCTATGATAGGATTTGCATGTGAAAACTGCCACTGATATTTCATCATTTTGTAAGGTTATACAAGAAAAATCACCAAACTGTTATTTATGAAGTGATTTTTTTCAGATTGTTTTATCATTTCTTATATCCGTAAAACGTTCTAGTGAAATAATACTCCTTTACCTTATCTACCAGGTAACGCCAGATTTAGTGCAAATCTGGAAAGCCGATTAGATCAGCTTGTGGCAATTTTAACGGTAGAAGACAGAGCTGATCACATCGATTCATGGCAACAAAAGAGTTAAAGGCTAAAATGAACACACGTGTTTACCAATACCAATAGAAGATTTAATTCTTCAAGAACCTATTTAGTTCAATAAAAATTATAATTGAGAAAATATTTAATTCCTCATAAACATGTTTTCTAATGGTCTAAATTTTCATGTCCTAAATTTGTAAGAGATTGTTATAGATAGAAAGTTTATCAACAACAATATGTTTTATATGTACACTTTGTTTACCGCTAAAGCTAACAGTCTTTCCATTGATGGATTACACCATTGCCCTATCTTATAAGCTATTCCATAGTGAAATCGTTAAAGTTAAGATTGTTACCTTTTGGGGTAAATGAAGGGTGGGCAAAACAAATAAGAAGTGTTAAGACAACAGGTGGCCCAAAAATCCTGCTCCATTTGTGGATTAGGATAACTGTAATATGTTTGCAATTTCTTTTTGCAGGTGAATCATGTTTACTACTGAAGAGCGAATAGAAGTGATTCTGCTATGTGGAGGAGAAGATTACTCCCACAGGGATGTCACTGCGGAATATGATCGACGGCACCCAGATCGAGAGCAATTAGCTCACACTACTGTTGGTAGGTTGCTGCAGAAATTCAAAACCACAGGTAATGCAGCAGATGCGACACGAGCAGGACGACCAAACATATCAACAGTTGTAGAGAAAGTTGTCCTGGTGAAGGTGTACTCAAGCTCGAAGAACTCAACACGCCAAACAAGCTTAGAACTGGGCATTCTCCAAACAACCTTCCAGCGTATATTGAAAAAAGCACAAGTTTTACCCTTATAAATTGCAATTACTGCACCATTTGACAGAAGACGATCTTGTCTGTCGACTTGAAATGTTGAGTGGTTTCTGGGAAAGATGGAGCATGTGGAATTTTTGTGCAAGGTCATGTTCTCTGATTAAGCTAATTTTTATGTAAATGGTGAAGTAAACCGGCAGAATATGCGCTACTTGTCCGAACAGAATTCACATTGGTTTATTGCCAACAAGGCGCCAACCGCATCAGGGTTTGGTGTGGTCTTTGGAAAGCCCACTATTTAAAGACACTGTCATCAGCAAAACATGTATGGTATTTTGGGAGGCTCATTACTTGCCGACTTGGACATAAGTGGTTCGCGTCCGCAGTGGTTTATCCAAGTCGGGAACCCCTCCCCCCCATTATGCCAGGCAGATATGTCACTGATAGGATGAAAGCGTTCGTCAATGGATTGGCCTTAGGTGATCCATGGAATGGGCTCCCCGATCTCCGGATCTGAATCCATTGGATTTTGCAGTGTGAGGCCAACTGAAAACTAAAGTGTACAGTGTGAAAATCAAGGACATACAGCATATGCGTGAATGAATTGCTTCTGACTGCCAATGCTATTCCAACGGACTTGGTGACATGCATCCTGTGAGGGATGGGTGAGCGCCTACAGTTGTGTTTTTGCACCGGTGGCCATCAAATTGAACAAATATTGTTATCCATCCTTTGGTGCGGGACTTTTGGGCCACCCTGTATTATAATCAACAGTATGATTTGTAATTGTGCGAATGTAATAATTCCAAGGTGTCAATAATATATAATTCATAGCAGGTACAGATATTTAGCGCCAACAATTTGATGCAACTAAAAGCCGGTAACAATCAATAAATAAAATATGTTTTAAAGACAATAAGAAATATTATATCATATCACTGAACTTGATGACAAGATTAAGCAGCAAAATATTGTGTTACAATTTGTTTTAACAAAGATAAGAAGAATAATCAATATTAAAATATTTGTTTTTTAAGTAATAGCTATGGCTCAAAATGAGTATAATTTTTTCTTGAAATCTACATTAGTGACTTGGCTTGTTTGGATGATGTATTACTAAATTGTAATACATAACTATAAACATATACTAATGGCCATAATAGGATAAGTCTAGTCTGATAAACACTTACCTAAAAAGTAAATTTAACCAAGAAAGATTCTCTTCTTAAGGTTAATAACTAGCTATGCATATGCATAAGTAAGAATAAATGTTTGTAAACAATATGACAAGTCAAAGTTATGTTCATATTTTATACGTTGCTAATTAGATAGACTGTTTAATATATTATGTCCCTAAAAAAGGAGACAAAAAACTACATATTATGAATGGGAATCAGCAAGATATTTTGTAAATGTTCAGTGTGACATGTTTACATAATAGTCGCAACTATCTTTACTACAGAAAACCTTCAATATTACCTATACTAAAGAAAATTTAAAAATTTAATAAAACCAATTACCTGTCTATAAAACAAATAAAAATGAATATTTTATCCTAAATTAAGTTAATTTCTATTTTACGAAGTGTTTGCACACGCATGCCGAGTACCTATACATGTACAAGTTTCATCTTTCTTAAATTTAGACACACAGAATAAACAAAATTAAAAAATTGTAACAACTAACTCGATGTTACGTATTAAATAATAAATAATTAGGAGTTTGTGTGACCAAATAATAATTAAAATACTAGCTACATGGTACAAATTGATAATGCCTTCATTAATCATTGGCTTTGTAAACAACTGCAGTGTCGATCTTATGAAAGGATGTGGAGAATGTACTGAATTTCAGATCTTGACCATTTGAAATCTCACACTTCGTAATAGACTCCCAGTCACTAGGTACTTCCGCGCCTGGAAATGTGTCCAAATGGAGGTCAAAAGAGCCTATAACCACAAACACACAAAAAAAATCTGCAATAAACATAGAAATATATAATAATGAATCAAAATTATAGAACAATTAAATTTTATAGGATTATCACAATTATTTTCAAGTGTTTGAAAATAAATCATAATTCTGAAATTATTTTCTATTTACTGTTACAAATACATTGAGAATATGCAAGTTAGTGAAACAAATAAAATAATCATAACAGCATCCAATAATTCAAAACCATAATTTACTTATTAAATCAATCAACACAACATCACGAAATTATCATTTAGTACAAATTAACGTCGATAAATTTGTACTAATTCAAATAAAGTTTAAATATGACACAAAGATACCTGGTCACCATGTTCAGGTGTATTTTTTCAAATACATATCAGTTTAGTTAAAATTGAATATAATGAAGATCAAGGGACATAGATTCAAGAGATTATATATATGGGTAGGAGGGTAACAATAATAACCGAATTAATATTCTGACACATTAGCTATCTGGTTCCAATTCTTTTACCTCCTCTTTCCTCTACCATCATCCTTTTTATTTTACAAGGCACCATATGTATACATCACATTTACTTTCAAAGGGCTTTGAAGACCTGGTTTGTTTGTTGTTTCAGAAAGAGTCACAGTCTTTATATCTATTGTAGATAAAAATTTTTAATAAAGGAAGTTTAGAAACATGGAGAAAAGATCAAAGTGTTGTAAAAAAATTGACTTGTTAGTATTTTTTTGGGATCAACGTTATTATTAATGTAGCTAGGACTTAGATAAGAACCCAAAATAAGCACCAAGTAATATTATAAATAAGTGAATAAATATTTAAAATAATTTAAAATCACAAGTTAAGTCAACATCAAAATTTTTAACAACGGTAGTTAAAGTTCATGTTATAACGAATGAAACAATATTGAAAAATCAAAGTGAAGGTTGGGTATCAGATCTAAGTCCAGTCTTGGTTATTTCCCGTTACTCCTTTTAGCAAAAAATAGCGGTTAGATGAAAGCTGTTTTAGATGTTGCCGACATGTTTCAGTAATCTAAGTACCATAGTCATGGCTACTGTAAAAAGAAATAGAAGAATCAAGGCGTGAAGTTAATTTGAATGAGAAGTAAAAAAACCAGATACTTGTTAAAGGAAAGAAAATTTGCAAAATTAAATTTAAGTAAACAAACAAGCTTACCAAAGTCGTTGAGATGTAACACGAAGTGTTATTAGCAACTGTGAGGTGGAGACTAACCAGGGTGTGATGGAATGTACAGGTTTATGGTAATAAAAAAAAGACTAACGAAAAAACAATAAAACACTGTAGAAATACTAAGAGCACAGTGAAAACTGATGGATGGGAAACAACTATTGAAACATGAAATAAAAGAAGATAGGCTGTAAAACATGGATGGATAGATAAAATGGAAGGATAGAAGGTGAGGGAGAAAGGGAACTAATCTTCTCGACTCCGGCTCGGATGGGCCATTATCTACGATGGAAGGTAAAGCAGGTTACAAAATTTTGATGGTTTTAGGTGGATGTGTTAATGCGTTCACAATGATTTGTTTAGAAAATTGTAATTGCTCATTGATGATTGGTTTATTTTGGAATAAGGCTGCTTGTATAAAGAAATTCTCAGCTGTATTTAGTTTGGCACCTTTATGAGATAGGTGAAGGGGAAAGGTTACAAAATTTTGATGGTTTTAGGTGGATGTGTTAATGCGTTCACAATGATTTGTTTAGAAAATTGTAATTGCTCATTGATGATTGGTTTATTTTGGAATAAGGCTGCCTGTATAAAGAAATTCTCAGCTGTATTTAGTTTGGCACCTTTATGAGATAGGTGAAGGGGTTTCATACATTGATCTATTGGTTTTGGTTGATGGTTGGAGTGTTTTAAATGGTCAGCAAATTTTGATTTAGTTCTGTTGTGAATGAAGTCAGATTTATGTTCTTTGTAACGTACCCTAAAATTTCTGCCTGTCTGACCAATATATATACTATTACATTAACACGTGAGTTTATAAATCCCATTTTTGTTGTATTTATTATTTTTATTTAGATTGCTATTGCTGAGATTTATTTTTATCGTATTGTTGGTGGAGAAGGCAATGTTGGGGTTATACTTTTTAATAATATTAGTTACGTGATGAATTTCAGGACAAGTATATGTGAATTTGAGCCATTTCTTTTTGGGTTAGAAACGTTATGGTTAACGTTATTGAGGGTGGTTACGAAATTGTTCGGTCTTATTTTGTTTTTTTATGATTTTATAGATGAAGGAATGAGAATACCCATTATTGGTTGCTATTAGCTCGATAGTGTTGAGTTCAGTTCTGTAATTTGATTTACTCAGTGGGATATTTAATAAGCAGTGGATTAGACTATTGAAGGCAGCGAGTTTGTGAGAAGTGGGATGATTAGAATCTTTAGGAATGATAGTATCGATATGGGTAGGTTTCCTATATATTTTGTAAATTAATTGGTTGTTCACATTTTTTGAAATATTGAGGTCTAGATAATTGATACTGCCATTGTTTTTATTCTCAATGGTAAAAAAGAGACTAGGGTGGATGTTATTGATTAAAGTGGATACATCAGAAAGATTGGGGTTATTGTCATACAAGATTTGGATATCGTCCACATATCTGCAGTAAAATTTGATGTTTAATAAATTGTTAAGGTTATTGAAGATGATAGGATCATATTTTTGTAGGAATATTTCTGACATAAGGCAAGATATAGAGGATTCCATAGCGAGTTCATCTTTTTGGGAATAAAATTTATTATTGGATTGGAAATAGTTTTGATAAATGACAATTTGAACTAGATTTGAAATTTGATCAATGTACTCTTTATTGAAGTTCTGAAGTGTGAGAAACTCTTTAAGGATGTTGATGGTTTCGGGTACTGGAACATAAGTATAGAGGTTGGAAATGTCCAATGACATAAATTTAATATTTTAATTAATGGAAACTGAGTTTAATTTCTTTGTTAGGTGAATGGAGTTTTCAATGTTGTATTTTTTAGGAAGTTTTAAGTTTTCAGATAATATTTTAGCTATCTTCCTAACTAGTTTCTATACTGGTGCATTTTGGTAGTTAACAAGAGGTCTAATTGGAATAGTTGGTTTATGGATTTTAGACAGTGAAGTAAAGGTGGGGGGTTGGGGATTCATGTTGAGAAATTTCAAGGCATCTTTTTGTTGTATTATTAAAGGGGATTTCTTAATAGCGTTTTTAAGGTTTTTTTGGTAATTGATAGTTGGGTCAGTTTTTAGTTCTGCTATGTGTTTCTTCTGAATGAATTCAAGGATTTTGAAAATATAATCATTTTTATCCATGAGGCCGATGGTATTACCTTTATCAGCTTTGACAGTGATTATGTTATTGAATTTCAATTTTTGTTTTAGAATATACATATTTTTGATTAAGTTGGGTGATTCGTTTTGCCTGGTATGGTTGGAAATAATTTTATGTATTTGAATGATTAGTGACCATGTTTTTGATCAAATTTTTCTCATCAGATGGTATTTGATTTATGGCATCCTCACTATCAATTATTAAAGATTGAACCTTGTGTTTGATAGATGATTGTTTGAGATTGAATTTGTAACTACATTGGAGGATTTCTTTGTCCTTATTGTTCAATTGCAATTTTGATAAGTTGATAAATCTAGGATAAAATTTGAAACTAGGATTGTTAACTTTAGGGTTGATGTTTCTGGCATTGGGATAAGGAACTAAGGTTTTTTGTTTAGTACTTCAAATTTGTTAGAAATAATATTGTCAATTTTGGTATTGATGATATCTAAGGTATCATTTAACAAAATAGGATGAAGTGATTTGGCAAGTTCGAGATAGGTTGGGTAAGATTGTTTGTTTAAAGTTTGTGATTTCATATGAAGAAAGGATATTTCGCATTTGACTCAATTGATCTGAATACTTTTTTGTAGTTTTAATATTCTTTGATAATTACTTTTGAATGAGAAAGAGGCATAATTAGGAGTTAAATGATTCTTAAGGCATTGATGATTGAACCATATATTGGCGAGTGTCTTCTTCAATTTCTATTTACAGTTAAATAATTTGTAAGAAAGTTGTGCCTGGGGGGCGTCGCATATCATTTTAGAAAACATTCTAAATAGAAAATAGTAAGAAGTGATAATGAATGTAGCTAGGACTTAGATAAAAACCCAAAATAAGCACCAAGTAATATTATAAATAAGCTAAAAAGATAAAATTATTAATACTTTAATGCTTTAGACAAGGTGTTGTATTAGATTGTGATACTACAATTAAGTTCAAATGAATAAATTTATTGACTCATTGATAGTTATTCCTAAATGTGGATATCTTGGACTAATAAAAAGATGCAGTGCACAAAAAATAAATAAAAGAGCAAATATGTATGACTTATGTATTTGAATATACTGTTTTTAACATATTAAATGAAGAGCAAATTAAATAACAAATCATTAAGTGAGCTCCAGTAGCCCAAAATGGCTCATTACAAATGGGTCATAAAAAATTATTCAGCTTTTTTAAGATTTACTTGCAGATTTAAGACTTTTGAAATATTTATTACATGTTCAAAATAATTGTAATAGCAGCTAAAATAAATAGTGAATGCTAATCGACCATCAACAGGTGATTGTAATTTAAATTGCATGAAATATCATTATATCAATTGAGTTGAAAAGTACATAGTTTGATGGTATAGTAGAATTTCAGAGTATTCAAACGAACCAGCTTTCATGACTATTTCATTATTTTGACAAAGCTATTCAAAACTGAATTAAAAGACTACCTTTAAAAAGTGTTAATCCTCAATAATGTAAACAGCTCTGATTTCCTCATTTCTTAATAATGTCATAGTCAGAGACTTTATGAATATATTTAAGTATATAGGAAAGTAATTAAAATAGTATTTTTACTGGCATGCCTACCTTCCTCCCAGTGTTCATTATCATATAATTTCATGACATTTATGATTCCCATGACCTCTAGCAAACCTGAATTATTTATTGTGCTTTGTTCAAATGTATGATAAGTTATTTATTTTCTAAGCTTGTATAATCCAAATTAAAATTATGAGTACCCCAAAATCTTTTGAAACTCAAAATTGATTCGATAATTTCTTGAGAGAATTCTCGATTCACTTGTACTCTTCAAATGCACTGATCACAATGTTAAAAAGATTTTAACCAATTGCTCTATCCAAATTAGTTTCTAATTCTGTGCTAGTAAAAATATGTGACATTATAAATCTTTGCCTAAATGCACAGAATTCACAGAAAAACTTCGCTCAATGGCTGCAATGCTATGGAAGAGAACAAGAATTTGTTTATTAATTAATAATTTTTAATTTTTTAGCACCGCGTCTTACTACCCGTTCCGGTTATACGCTAATTTGTTTATTGAAATAGTGTAGTTCCTAGGATGCATTTACTTAAGAAAAAAAATTCATGAAGAACTTATCAAGCTGGACACCACGTGAAGTGAATTGTTTAAGGTAGTCAATACCTTCTTGCTTTGATAATAAGTCAAAGTAGTCTCTTTTTACAACATCAGCTTGCACGCTAGATAGTTGTTTCTTGTCTATAGGACTTCTAATGCAGAAGTTATCCTATAGGTCGTAACAGATGGATGGAGCATGACTGCGAGAGAGAGACAACTAGCACTCTTGACAACGGTATAGGAGAGAGGACACTTATGTAAAAGTTTGTTGCAGAGATCAACTAGAAATTTTTGACATCTCCTCTGAACTGAAGTATCTTGATGTCTTTAATTTCTTTCAAAGCTGCTGATGCTGCAAACCCAATATCTACAGTAGGGAGTGATTTCATGTTGGATGTTGTCTTTAAATCAACGGCTAACAATTTTTTGGAAGTATTTAATGAATTCATTACATCACATTTTACGATTATATTCATCAAATGCACAAGTAGTTTATTTAGATCTGCAAACATAAATGGTAATAGAGGTTGTTGATTGCTCTGATATTCGGTGAGAGATTGCTCAAGCTCAAGTGAAACTTATAGCATGAATCCCAACTTTGATGCCAGAAGTTCATCCTTCACAAAATTGCTTATTGTTTGAAAATGATCAGATTTTTGAGGATGCTTGTTAGAATAAAAATAGTATTTTAAATACAGCAGCATTGACATTGCTCTCTCTCTAACACCATTCAGTTTTCTACCCATCTAATAGAACAAAACTTCATCAGGAAAAAAGATGATCCTGTTATTCTTTGATAGTCTGCACGTCTTGTTGGAAAATCTTTAAATAAATAATATAGTGAGCGCAAAAACTGGTTAATAGTCCAACTAGAGTTAGCATGTGCTGTTTTGTAAGCACCATGGACAATGTGTAAAGAACAAGTTCCAAATTACAGTAACTCAGGATCTTGTGGAGAATCTTTCTTCAAGTAACTTTTGAGATCACTTAAAAATTTGAGGTTTACATTTGATCCATCCATGGAAACTTGAAGTATTTTTTTTAAGATCCAAGCCCTCATATTTTAGTGCAGATATAAAGTTCATTAATATATCTTGAGCTGTTGCATGACCTTAAAAGCTAGATGTTAAATATCTTGTATCACTTTCATTTTCACTCCAGAAGCGAACAACATCAATCTGGGTCTTCTCAGCCATAGTATTTAGGCTTTCATCAAATGAAATACAATAAAATGACATTGCTTAACCATATTCGCAAGCTTGCTTTTGAAAAAAGGACCTAGTCCATACACAATGACATATCAAAGTTTATCTTTATTCATTTGAAATTTCTGGGCAATATCACTATCAGATAAAATTACTTTAAAAAGATCACTACAAGCAGAAAAACTTCTAGCAGAAGAATGTGTTATTACATGATTGATAGCCCACATATATTTCAGCACAAAAAACTTCATCTTTGACAAGGAAGCTCTGAATAGAACAACTAGATCTAGTTTCAGGTTTAAAAACTACTTCATGGTCACTAGCACTAAAATGTACATCTTCATGTAGGCCAACAGAAGGCACTGCATTTTTGGCCAATAATAATATTTTTTTGCTCCCACTAGTAGCTTTCACTCTGTCACAGGCTTCTTTCCCTTGGCATGAGATCGGATTGAAGATATATAAAAGTTAGTTTTACACAAAGAACAATGGTCTTTACTTTTATCACAATCCACTTTTTGTAACCACAGCCAATTTTTAAACACTGTACTGTCCAACTAATCATCTTTAAAAGAGGTTTTTTCTCTGAGTTTACTCATTTATTCTTAAACACAAAGGTCACAAGATAAACAAGTGGGATCTGCAGAATACTCACACTAGGCCAAGCTTAGGAATGGTAGTTTTTCTTTTGGAAGGATAGAGGGGTGAGGAGGAGCGAGAGGGGGAAGAGTGAGAGAGGGGGGATGAAGTGAAGAACACAACAAATACTGTACTGTGCCATCAGAATGTCAAGGTCAGGCAGGTACACCAATAGTTTGAAGTGGTGTTTGAACTTGGGCAGTTACTAGTAACTCATCACTCATAATCGGTACTGCTGGAAAAAGGTTTGGGGGCGCGGGGGTTTAAGGGGGAGGTTAGCTGCTAGTCTAGTCAAAACAGTTATTTGTTTCTTTCTCTAGTATGTAAGGGGGAGGGGTGAGGGAGGGCTTAGTGTAAAGTCTGAGAATAGAAAGGTCAGCAAGTGAGGCAAACATCCCCACTGCTAGGTCACCTACAAGGTCAACTAATTGTGTGGCAAACTAGATTGACCAGAGGGAGATTGACTGAGGGGGTGGGGGGTCAAAATAGAACTATCAATAGTCTAAATCATATCAGGGGTCTCAAAATGCTTAATTAATCCAACATTTCACCCAATGTAAAATGGCTGAATTTGTTTCCAGTATCTGATTCAAAATTCCAGTATATTCCAGTATTTCCTGTATCAAAAATAAAATCAAGTATATTTCCAGTATTTCCAGTATTTGTAGACTCCCTGTCAATATTTAACAAAAAGCATCAAGTCACGCTTTTAAATGTAAGTATTTCTAAAATAAGCTTTAAAGAAATTATAAATTTGGTTTTACCCCCCCAAATACGCCAAAAGTTGAAAAATAATTAATTTTAACTAGGTCAGATTAAACATGGTTTTAACATAAGCTCCCAAACTATTAATAACATTTTGCCCTCATTTACTACTATCTTTTTCAATATGACATTAAGAGTATGAATGCAATTAATCTTAATTATTGAGAGTGCTAACTCAACATCATTGTATTTTTGCTCTCACCCAATTGGTCAGTTTGACAATCAGCAGGGTTCACTGGAGGTAATGTCGCTAAGCTATAGTTTTCCACCCTTACTCCAGGTAAATGCTAGTGTGATTATCTTTTAACTAACTTCATCAATCCCATTCTATTAGGGTAAGTTATTAATATAATGTATGTTAGAAATAATACTAAAAAATAATTTTAATTAAACTAGTTTAACTTTCCACAGCCTAGATAAACAAAAAATTAACTACACAGGGTTTTGTAGCACAAGAGTAGTAAGCAAGTATGAGTGAAAGTGGAAAAGTTGCAGGATTAAAGTATGAGAGCGCAATATGAAAGCTTGGTGGGTGAAAACTTAACTTTACAAGAGCATAAATGGAATGTTGAAATAAATGCTAATGCTATTGAAAAAGCTTGGAACGGAATAATAGAGGCTGTAGTTGAGTGCGCGAAAGTTGTGTGTGGATCTGCGATGGCGGGAAACTTAAAAAGAGATGCATGGTGGAATGAACAGGTGAAAGAAGCTGTGAGAGAGAATAAAGAAGTATACAAACAAATAATTGCTGTGAAGAGTAAAACAGAACATAAGAGATTGTGGGACATATACAAAGAGAACTAGATTAAGGCAAAAAAAGTAGTAAATGAGAGTAAAGAGCAAATGAGATTAAAAGAAGGAGAAAGAATGCAGAATGATTTTGAAGGTAGTAGGAAGTAACTCTGGAAGTGAGTAAGCAAAAGAAAAAAGGAGTGCAAGGAAACACTTATGGCATTCAGAATGAACATGGTGAGATGATATGGGATGAAAACGTTACAAGAGAGCGACGATGAAAGTATTTTGAGCAATGGTATGGCGAAAATGTGGAGAAAGTAGCAGAAAATAGGGAAAATGTTATAAGGAGTGAAAGAATTAATGAGTCTGAAGTGTTTAAAGGTATGAAAATGTTAAAGAATGGCAAATCTGCGGGTGTAGATTGGGTCACAAGTGAAATGCTTAAGTGTGAGGGCATGGTATTACTTGCCAGATTGTGTGAGTTGTCCAATGTGTGTGCTGGGATTGGGAATATTCCTAATGATTGGAAGAATGCCGTCATTGTTCCTTTGTATAAAGGCAAAGGCATTAAGAGTGAATGTAGGAATTATAGGGAAATTAGTTTGTTGAGTATTCCAAGCAAAGTGTTTGGGAGAGTTTTAATTGAGAGAGTGCGTGAAAGAACTGCGGGAAAGATTTGGGGTGTGCAATGTGGTTTCATGCCAGGTAGAGGTTACATGGACCAGATATTTGCATTACAACAAATGATTGAGAAATGTATGGCAGTAAGAAAGAAAGTTTATTGTGCATTTGTTGATCTGGAGAAAGCGTACGATAATGTGAATAGGAGTATGCTATGGAATGTTCTTAGAGAGTACAGTGTAGATGCATGGTTAGTTAAGGTGGTGTATGATGGAAGTAAAGCATGTGTTAGGGTGGATGGAGCTTTAAGTGAATATTGTGACATTGAACAGGGTGTTGGACAAGGTTGTGTTATGTCTCCATGGTTATTTAATGTTTTCATAGATAAATGTATGAGGGATGCTTGTGAGGGCGCAGTCGGTGTACAATGGGACAATGTGGATGTGAGAGTGCTGTTATATGCAGAGGATGACGTATTAATGGCTGAGAAGGAAAGTAACTTGCAGAATGCATTAAATCGTTTGAGTGTGGCAACAAACAGAATGGATCTTTGTATAAATGTCTCCAAAACTAAGGTATTGGTTTTTGATAAAGCTGGTACAGGAAATGAATGTCAACTTAGTATAAATGGAAAATTGTTAGAACAAGTGAATGAGTTTGTGTATCTGGGCAGAATATTCTGTAAAAATGTAAGGAAAGACGGTGAATTTGACAGACAGGTGAATGCATTTCGGAGAGTAGTTGGATGTATGTGGACTATTGCAAAGAATGAGGTAGTATGAAAAGAGGCAAAGATGGCAGTATATAAAAGTGTTTTAATGTCAACTTTATTTTACGGATTTGAAGTGTGGGTTTGTCAGGAGAAACATAAGAGCATGGTGAATGCGGTTGGAATGAGATATCTAAGAAATGTATGTGGAAAAATTTGTATGGACAGAGTCAGTAATGAATGGGTGATGAAGGAGTGTGGTTTGAAAGGGAATCCAATAGGTCAATGTGAAGGAAGTTCCTTACGGTGGTTTGGTTATTGAGAGGATAAGTATGGATCAAGTGATGAAACATATATATAAAGATAAAGTGTGTGGATCAAAAGGAAGGGGTGGGCCATGTAAGACGTGGCTAAATGTTGTAGATGAATATGTGAAAAAGAGAAACATTAAGTTTTTTAAGAATAAAAGATCATATATGACTCGGTTTATGGATGTTGTTGAAGCAAAGGAAGTATGCAAGGATACCAAGTGTGGAGAAAGTTAGTAAGGATGGATTAAGTACAAAGTTGTTTTTTGAGCTATATTAGGAACAAGTGTTGTATTTATTTTGGTATTGTTAAAGCCCCTTAAATTTACCTTCTCATTCTTTCACAGTTTTTCTAGTCTACTTCTCACAAAATGTTGGCCTTGAAATCTACCCCGTATCTCTCACTCTCATTTAAAAGTAGTCTAGTGTTTGGCAATCAGATAAATCAGTGCCGGGACCGTGGATTGAACCCCAGGCCCACAGCACAGAAGTCTGACACCTTACCCTTAGACCACCAGGTCACCAACTATTTTTTAATTAAATAACAATAAAGTCAATTTTGCCCCATCTACCTCTTTTAATACCACTACCACTACCACATTCATGACCATTAAATTACCATTTTACCCTTTTAACCCTCAAATCAAGTGCCTTTTCACTAGGGATTCTTCAGTTTTCTGAAGAGTAGGTAATCGAAGGAATGTCTACAAGTTTTCATTAACATTGCAATTAAGTCCTTTTTCAAATATAATTTTTCTTTACCATGATGTCACATTTCCCCCAAATGTTATGTGATTTAGCCACATGTTGAATTTCACAGAAGCTGATTACTTGTAAGTACTGCTTGCCTAACATTGTTTATTAACATACTACAAACAGTTGTCATAATCGCTTTATTAAATTTGCTAAAAGAAACTTCATTAAGCATAACTTTGTAATTATAAGGAAAATTGCTTCGTAAAAAGTGTTTTGCAAGTATACCAACAAAGGAGAGAAGTTCACATTATACATGCAAACACAAACCATATGTGCTGTTTGAGGGACAGGTAAGATAAGTTCTGGACGGAGATGGTAGAGATTGGATTTAGAAATTATTGTGGGCTCAGAATACCTTAACCTAAACATTTCATAAATGTCATATATTATTATTATTATTATTATTATTATTGTGTAGAGCTTTTGAACAAAAGCTAGTTTCCAACTTACAAGACTCTTCACTAATGTTTTGTTTCTTTTACCCTTTTTGGCGAGAAATATTGTCATTTCCTTAAGATTAATTTGCCTTTTCTTTTGTATAAGCTAAGTCTTGATTGTTATTTTCACAATTCAGATGAAAGTCAATTTTCCTTTTTCAATACCTGTAACTATTATTATCTGTATTATTCCCTTTTCCTTCAAAAGATTTGAGTATCAGATACTTTCTTATTTCTTAGTTTCCCTTTTCACTTTATTTATCTCTATACTTTCAATTCCTAAATGATAAAGGAAACTAAGGCCTAGTAATTATTGCTTTTCTACAGGTTTTAATTTGTTACATGTCCCAACCATTACATTGATTTTTAGGTCAAATAAATCATGAGAAATAGGGGGTGGATAAAAAATTCTATGAGCCTAATTGCTGGATTTAATATGTTATGCTATAAGAAACATGAAATACTTTTGTAGTTTTTTACAATATTTTGAAAGTTCTTCACCACAGTTGTAATCTAGCAAAAACCAGACCAACTATTATTTTAGTTGAATTTTTTCAGAGTGTGTAAAGAAAGAGAGTTTCTATGGAAATTTAGCTTAGTAAAGTGTATTTTTTGTCAAAACAAAATTTTCCTCTCTGATTGTATTTAAACCAAAATGACTGTATAGTAAATAAAAGTTATGCCAAAAATATAGTGACTGTTTTGGAAACAGTAACTTCACATGATTTAATTTTTTCAGTGTGTGTAATGAAATAGAGTTTCTATGGAAATTTGGCTTAGTAAAGTGTATTTTTTGTCAAAACAAAATTTTCCTCTCTGATAGTATTTAAACCAGAATGACTGTATGGTAAATAAAAGTTAAGCTAAGAATATAGTGATTGTTTTGGAAACCTTAACTTCACATGATTAGTCAATAAATTTTCAAAATGGATACATGAATGGGTGTCAAAAAATTAAAATGTCTTAAATATTCAAAGCAGCAACAGTTAGTTTGAATAATATTTTGGCACTATATTGTGATTGCTATTTTAAATGGAAAACAAAGAAGTATTTGGCGTTAATAAATATTGCAAACTATTTACATATTAAGGACATTACTTTCATGCCATAAATGAAAGTACTTATAGGTAGTAAACATACATGGAGTATCCAACAAAGGCAGGTAGCTGATTGAGGCCGAGATCTGACGAAGAACATTACAAATCTCCTTTTGAATAAGGGATTTATCCTTAGGGCAAGTTTCATTTAACTCATCATTCTCATATTCAATACTGAAGTCCCAGCGTTCTATAGGGTCCAGTGTGTCCATTCTGATGATAACCATAGACACCTGTTTCACCAGTTTCTTCAGCATGAATTCTTAACAAAAATGTGTACAATCATCAAGAAACATTCAAAATTAACAAATATTATAGTCTAATCTAGAGCAGGCTTGGAAAGCAAGCCACATCCACAACATGAAAATAAAATAATTGTACCACTAAAAATCACCTGAAACAAATAAATGACCTTGTGTAAACCATATAACCAATTACTTTGTTAGTTATAAGACTTTCAATTAAAGAGTTATTTTATTGGGTCACTTTGTGACATGGTAACTTCAACAGTTCTTGAATATCTATATGTCAAAGTTATCCTGGAATTTAATTACAACTTTTTCTCTTCATTTAAAAAGTTTAGTCACCCAATGTCGTTAGGCTCATGGCAGATATTCAACAATTGTTGACATCATCTTGTGAAGAAAATTAAACTCTATATTTGTACTGATATTTTATTTTATTGGCAAAAAAATTTTTTTTGCTATAATAACTGTGAAAAGACTTATCTTTTCTGGCGTTCCCTACATCCCCACATTAAGTGGCGGCTTTGTTATGTTTGGTTTGATTAGTATAGCTATCTAATAACCATTACTCTCTCAATTATACTTGTAGTTTCACTGTTATCTAATATTTAAAAATTGTTTACATGTTAGAACATGTATGATAAAATACAAAACACTGATAACTATAGTAAGAATAACAAATGAATTTACTCACTAGGAGTAGACACCAGTGGCACAAAATGGTTTATTTCAAACAAAACAATAAAATTGAAAGAAATAATTGGGTGAATCACTTGTTCCTACTTGTCAGCCATAAATAAATAAATGGTACGGCGCACCGCACAGACTTTCTCTCTCTTTCTATAAACTCGTAAGATTTCTGAACGGAATAATGTACATTGTATCATCACCACTCCACATAAGAGCATGCATAAAATAATATACAATGATATAGAATCAATGAGAAAAGAGGCGCATCTTTGTCCACCTAAGAAAATTTCAAACAGTTTAATGTCTTCCACAAGGGTCAACACTTCGTATTAAAATTTCGATTTCTGGTTAAAATTTTAACATTTTATAAGGTGTTGCAGATCTTCAAGTCATCGCATTGATATTTAATTATTCATTTATACATTTTGACCAATAAAAAATGTAAATATTGACTATTGAGTCTAAAATGGAGATAGATCATTGCTATGCAAACATTTCTCCTAAGAGCTTTAAGGAAAAATAACATACTTTTTTAGATACTTATATTTAATTACTCTATGGCATTGGAGAATTATTGCGTTAAGACTTAAGTAGTATATGTTTACAACTAAAGCTCACAAAATTGTATTAATATATTTGCAAATATCTCAGAAACTGTTGCTTTTATAAAAATATATGTCAAATAAAAGTTTTTTATTTCTAATAGTCCTACAATTTTGCAATGATAAGTTGTTTAGTTTCTCAAATAGTTGTGGAGATACGGAAATTAACGCTTCTGTAAAGTACCCTAAAAATCATTTTCATAGGAAAATGAAAATAGCCAGTTTATTTATAATCTTAATCAACGCCTAGATACGAATTTTAATCAAAATCGTTTGAGCAGATTTTGAGAAAACCAAATTTTTCTCTTTTCGCCCTTCAGTAAACTACCCTTAATTTTAAGTTTTTATAGACACACAGACAGACGGCATTGCAAAGACTATTTTTTAGGGTTCGGGGGGTCATGAGACGTCGACATCCATCAACATTTCAGGTTAGTTTTTTTTTACGGTCGCAATACTTAAACTTTAATGTCCAAAAAGTTAAAAAAATTCATATAATTGCGTATAGATTGAAAGTTATTGATTTTATAAAAATATGTTTCGGATAAAATATCTGTATTATAAATATATATACATATTTGTAATGCTAAGTAATTTCATATCTCAAATAGTTTCGGAGCTATTATAAAAAATGTTAATTGACGCATCAGACCGGAGCCCTTAAAGCCATTTTGCCGAAATATTGAGGGTAGCCATTTTGTTTGGAATATTTATTAATGTTTATAAATGAAATTTAATCAAAATCGTTAGAGCCGATTTTGAGAAAATCGACTTTTTCTCTTTTTGCCCTTCAGTAAACTACCCTTAATTTTAAGTTTTAATAGACACACAGACAGACGGCATTGCAAAGACTATTTTTTAGGGTTCGGGGGGTCATGAGACGTCGACATCCATCAACATTTCAGGTTAGTTTTTTTTACGATCGCAATACTTAAGCTTTAATGTCCAAAAAGTTAAAAATATATATATAATTGCGTATAGATTGAAAATTATTGATTTTATAAAAATATGTTTCGAATAAAATATTTGTATTATAAATATATATACATATTTGTAATGCTAAGTAATTTCATATCTCAAATAGTTTCGGAGCTATTATAAAAAATGTTAATTTACGCATCAGACCGGAGCCCTTAAAGCCATTTTGCCGAAATATTGAGAGTAGCCATTTTGTTTGGAATATTTATTAATGTTCATAAATGAAATTTAATCAAAATCGTTAGAGCCGATTTTGAGAAAATCGACTTTTTCTCTTTTTGCCCTTCAGTAAACTACCCTTAATTTTAAGTTTTAATAGACACACAGACAGACGGCATTGCAAAGACTATTTTTTAGGGTTCGGGGGGTCATGAGACGTCGAAATCCATCAACATTTCAGGTTAGTTTTTTTTACGATCGCAATACTTAAGCTTTAATGTCCAAAAAGCTAAAAATATATATATAATTGCGTATAGATTGAAAATTATTGATTTTATAAAAATATGTTTCGAATAAAATATTTGTATTATAAATATATATACATATTTGTAATGCTAAGTAATTTCATATCTCAAATAGTTTCGGAGCTATTATAAAAAATGTTAATTTACGCATCAGACCGGAGCCCTTAAAGCCATTTTGCCGAAATATTGAGAGTAGCCATTTTGTTTGGAATATTTATTAATGTTCATAAATGAAATTTAATCAAAATCGTTAGAGCCGATTTTGAGAAAATCGACTTTTTCTCTTTTTTCCCTTCAGTAAACTACCCTTAATTTTAGGGGTAGATATCCAATTCCAAAAACCCCTCGGGGCAACCCTATGAAAACCCTAGATATCAAGTTTCAGCTCAATCGGTAAAATAGTTTAGGCTCTAGTTGGAGGTACAGACAGACAGACAGACAGACAGACGGAAATTCAAAAACCACTTTTTCGGATTCAGGGAGTCATGAAATGTCAAAATTCATCAAAATCTCGACTTCGATTTTTTTGACGATCACCATACTTTCTCTACCTGTAAGATAGAGAGAAAGTAAAAATGGTCTTTTTTGGATTACTAGTTTCACAGTAGCTTATTCTAGTACAGTACTTAATTGTATTAGATTTCTATAAAAATTAACAATATTTACTACACATATATTTATAACCAATGACAAACATGCATTTCCTGATATATTATATTTGAAAGCCAAATATTGAAAAACATTTCCTCTAATGTTAGAACAAAGCTAAAATAAATTAGCTATTGTAGAACTAACTTATTTTAATTTTTGTTGAAATATGCACACTTTCTAAACATTAAAATAGGCCAAAGTTGATTTAATAAAAACTAAAGTAGTAAAAGCTTTGTTTCAAAGGGTTAGTAGTAAAGAAGCCATGTGTGATGGACAATGACAGTTTAATTCATCTCTCCAAAATGTTATTTGTAACTTGGAAAATATTTTTGTTTTGTTCATATATCTGTGGGATTTTCAAACATCAAGTTATACATAAGCAAAAAATTATTTTCAAAATCATTTGTATATTCAGTATTGTTAACTACTTAGTGAGGAACAAAGGTTTTAGTGGGGGTAGGAGAAGATTAGAACAATAATGGGTATTTTGATGCTTGACTTTTTAGCATAAATGGTGATGGACCTATACCTGATTTTATAGATTTTTACATACATTACTGTTCCCAGCCTATGGCCTGGGTCAGTTTTTTTATTCAAGTCATATTTTTCCACTACTAGCTGGCTAGGCCTGTTGTAGCATCATATGCCTTATAATCTAACTTAAGACTAGGACAGGTACAACATCCAGTGTCCGGCCATCAATTTATCAATGTGAAAGGGTAAACTCATTTTCATCAATGATAAAATTTTGACCATGCCAAAAATCGAACCCGGGACTCTTGGCTCAGTTGGCAGACATGCTACCAACTGAGTTAAGCTGTCGGACTGATTTGATAGAAGTAAATAAATAAAGAAAGAAGAAATAGCCTGTTATTTTGTCAGAGCAACCCCCATAACTTTATCAATATGGATAATATTTATTTACTTTAAAAATAAATAACAATATATAATTTACTTATTTATAAAAATATATGTACATGACTTTTCAACAAATGCATTTGAAATATTTAGAGATAATGTATCAAACCTAATGGTGTTTTATTTTTTGTTATTTGAAATTTTAATTTTTATATTCATAAAAAATACCAGTAATTGATATATTCATAAAAAATACCAGTAATTGATATATTACATAAAGAAGGCACATAAGTCGTGAGTGTTTTATGTTGTAAGCATGTATTTTGCTGAGCTATTTTTGTTTTTGTAATTATATTCATAAACACATAATAATATTCATAAAAAGTGTTTATATTCCAAAAGGTTTAGGGCTCAGAACACGGTGTATAGGATTTGTTCCATAAAATATGAAATTATTTCACATTTGCCGAATCTGAACCATAACCCACACGAGCATGAATTTAAACAAAGAAAACGAATATAGTAAATGTGTGTGTCGCATATCTGAATAACAGCTTGTATGTTAGGTCGAAGAAAGATAAAAAATGTGTTCACTTTTTTAGAGCAAATGTGTGTTTCACCTATCTGAAGATAAGCAATTGCAAAAGAAAGATGTCTTTACAAAAATGCAGATTTAGTTTTTTTTTTGTAGTGGTATTTTATTGAAATTGGAAACAGAGGTTTTTTTTCAAATTGGCTGAAAGACTTAATATCACAAATGTAATCAAATTTGCTGGTTCAAATTATAATCGATCCAAATTCCAATTAACGTGGGACTGAGAGCAAAAGGACTGTTGGAAATTGCGAAAACATGTGAGGTGAAACCAAAACCTCCAAAAGTTATGTGGAACCATAGAGATAAAACGACTATGTTTATATTTACGTCTGCCATGGTTTATTCTCAAATCCCCCTGATCAAAAAGTGTGAGGCTTTCAATGAAATACTAAACAATCTTAAATTAATCTAAAACAAAAAATTCAGATCAAACAAGATGTTGGATCAAGAAAAATTTCATCAATATAAAATTAGTGAAAACACCACCATGGCACAGCACATTGCAAAAGTTGAAAATCTCATACATAAACTCAAAGACGTTGTGTTATGACCAAAATAATTAGCAGTTTGACTTTTAAATAAAGGAATTTTCTCCAAGGGTTGCTCTTAGTGGAAGTAAGTAAACAAACAATACTGAATTACCTGATTCGTTTATTGGATGAGGAAGACAACCTCTAAAAGTATAAACAACTTGAAAATGGACTTCACATATCGACAAAGATTAAGGAAGACTTTCAAATAATGCATCTGGTAGTCAGAAGTTATATGGTCAGAAATTCAAAACAAATGGAGTAATCAGAAGCATGGAAATCAAGCTGACTAAAAATCAAAAATAAAATGCTACAACTGCCAAAGAATTATATCTCGTGAATGCAGATCCAAAATTCATCATGAAGAACAAAAATCACAGGACCATGATGAAGGTAATTTCTGCAGTTTAGTGGAAACTAATGGCAATTTTTGTATTATGGACAGTGGCGCTATAACACACATGACTCAACATATAAACTATGTTACAAGCTAAAAGGAGGTGAGCCATGAAACTAAAGTAATGCTTGCTAACAATGAATCCCTTTCAAAGTGAAGTAAAGGTGATGTAAAAATCAAGACATTATTAGGAGCCAAGTGGTATGATTCTATCATCACTAACATTCTATATGTTCCAGATTTGAAAATAAGCATATCATCAGAGGGAGCTGTCACAAAAGCAGGCATAAAAGTCATTAAAGAAACTGGACATGCCAAAATTTATGAAAATGAAAAATAGGTAGCTTGTGCAACTCGTGAGCCAAATGATTAGTACTGTATGTTATTTTAAACTGTTTCCGTTCATCAAACAAACCTTACTTCAAGAGAAGGATTGAAGCTATGGCACGAAAAGATCGATCATCTAAATGTCAAGTATTTACATGAAATGGTAAACAAGAAGATGTTTCCTGACCTCACATTTACTGGAATCAAAAATTTCTTTTGCGAGTCCTGATTGTATGGAAAACCGTGTAGAGTTCTTTCTCTACAAGAATAAAATGGAAAGCAGAAATTGAGTAAGGCGTATTTTTTATGTGTGTGACCTGATTGCAACAATCTTTTAGTGAAGTGAAGCTTTTGTGATCTTCAAATACGATATGTCAAGTTACTTGACAGTGTACTTTCTGGTGCACAAATCGGAAGCTTCACAATAAGTCAAGGTATATACAAGCTTAGTTAAGAGCAAATTCAGCTACACCATAAATATTCTTCACTGGGACAATGGTAGGAGATATGTCCTTGGCTATGTCATTGAAGATATCAAGAAATTCTTCAACGATAAACTTGAAACCATTGCTCCTTACACACCACAACTAAATGATATGTCTGAGCAAGAAATGTGCACTTTGGTTTAAAGTTCTCAGTACATGATGTAAGCAAAATATGTACCAAAATATCTGTGGGCCGAATCGGGTAACACTACAACTTAGATCCTAAAGGGGACATCTAATTTTCAAGTTAAAAGAATGATGTGTTAAATATTTTTCACAGGAAACAAAGTAATTTGGTTGTGATGATTTTATGCACATTCGTAATGCACGAGTTAAATTGAATTCAAAATACAAAAAGATGATTTTTGCTGGTTTTGAGGGAAACTCCAACAACTACAGGCTATTCGACCCTGAAACCAAGAATCTTAGGATTTCCCACCGTGTAGTATTCAATTAAAATTTAACATTCAAGTGAGAAGAAATATTCCTCGAAATAATGAATCAGAGACGGTCATCAGGATCCCGAGAACAAGCTACAAGCTGATCAAGAAGAAAGCAAAGATCTTTACAATGCCAACAAAGATCTCCTCAATCAAGATGACAAACAATTATAGTCCCATGAATGGAGCACAACGTCATGAGGAGCAAGATAAATGACATGAAAATTAACAGAATTTACATGAAAATCAAAAGAATATACATGAAAATCAAAAGAATATACATGAAAACCAAAAGAATATACATTAAAATCAATAGATTGACATGAAAATCAACCGAGTTATTCCCTAAGTCCTAGAGCATCTATTAAACATCTAATGCAATATGATGCATTGTTAATAAAAGTGGAGGAGCCACAATCTTATTCTGAGGCGATGCAAAGCAATGAAGCTGAATAAATGGAAGGTGGCCATTGATGACAAATTGAAAGTGTTAAAAAAAACTTGAAACTTGTTACTAGAGAAACTCACATAAAAACCATTTAATCAAAATGGGTTTTCAAAATAAATAAGACGTCTAAAGGTGCAATTTTAAGGTATAGGGGAAGACTTTGCGCCAAAGGGTTCACACAAACTAAACGTGTGGATTTTTAAGAGATTTTTTCCCCAACTACCAAGTGAGACTCAAGAGTATTACTCAATACTTCTGTAGAGAATAGTTACTAAATAAAACAATTTGAAGTGAAGACAAAATTTCTGAACAGGAATTTAAAAGAGGATATCTTCATGATGCCATCAGAGGGAACCAACATGGATCATTTGTAGGCTGAAAAATCATTATAATGGCTTAAAACAGTCAACTCAATCCTGGGATAGTAAATTAAACGATTTAATGTTAAATATTAGATTCAAACAAAGTCAAGCAAATAAATGTGTTTACAAAAGAACTTGTAATGGAATTATAGTAATCATGATACTCTACGTTGGTGATAGACTTATCATATCATCAGATTTAGAAATTGTGAACAAAATTCTCAATTAGATGAGCAAAAATTTGAGATTGTTACCTATGTATAAGAAAACTTTTTATGCATAGAAATTGACTACGACAAGTCCAGTGGACTTCTTTGCATTCATCAAATCACCTGTATCAAGCAACTCATAAGAAAATTTGGACTCGATGAGACCAACTATAAACTTATCTAAAATCAGGAATAGCTTATTTTTCCTTCTCCATGAATTAGTGGTACCTATGCTTATTCCACTACACCAAGTTGGTTAGATAAAAAAAAGTGAAAAGTGTTTGTTCATTTATGCTATAACCCTATTCTGTATTCTGACAAAACATTATGGAGATATGATTATTAGAATTTAAGGGTACACCACATCCAATTCCTTTAAAATTCAGTGCACATAAGCTCACAAGTTTGTGTAACTAAAAAACTTGAATCCATCATGATACTTGCCGGTGTCTGTAACTTTTTTTCTGATTAAATAGTGTCATGCTGGCATATTGTAATGTTACTAAATTAGTTTAGTTTTATAGACTCTTTTAGCATAGCTGCTATACACATGCACATGCACATGCACATGCACATGCACATGCACATGCACATGCACATGCACATTCACATGACATAAATACATCATTAGATTTAAACTTCACAACTTTCCAGTTCACTACTCACAAACACAATGATAATCCAACATCTGTTTTACCATGTCATGGATTACAGATATCAAGGTACTAAAAGTTAAGGTCCAATCATTGAACATTCCACTATCTCCCCCTTCCTGTCTTCCTTTAGAATGGTGAGTATGTGAGCCTCCTGGGTGGTCGAATGGGCCGTCGTGGTTTATCTTCTGCAGCCTCCTGTTGTCTTGCTCCTGTATCCCCCCTGTCTTCTGGATTTGACTGCTGTGCATCTCCTAATGTCCATGAAGAGTCCCCCTGCATGTCTTGACTCGACCCATCACCAATGACGGGGCTGGGTGTGAGCAATAACGAGTCA